>VDFB02072498.1:0-70000 GCA_007258455.2 Sequoia sempervirens
ATCTTCAATTAACTATTTTATAGAGATTTGGATTCACACTATTAAATTTTTTTAAAAAAATATATTATTATTTTTTCCATTAAACTAATATCTTTATCTATGTTTTTATGTTTTTAATATTTTATGGTATAATCTGATTATATATGTTCTCCTTCTTGAATTTATATATACTATTTCTATTTATATCTTATTATATTATTATAGGTAATAATTTGCAGGCAAATAAGTTAAATAGATAAAATATCAATTTATATTATATGTAATATTAATTTATATAATATATAATATAGGTTATTTTATGTTGTAGGTTCTCCTTTCATATATATTTATATATATTAATAAACTATCTTAATTAACTACTATGTTAATTATAATATTAATATTATTATATTATTACTATTAATATAATCAATATAATAGTAAATCACTATATTAATAATTATAACAATATTTTAAAATATATTAATATTATAATATTACCTATTTACTTAGTTTATATAATGTAATTTATAAATTATTAATATTAAATTAGAATATAATATATTTATTATATTAATAGTATATTTAACTTCAACTATAATATGAAGATTTCACTATCAAATTCAAAATCAACTAGAATCAATTAAGAATTATTTTTAATAATAAATCATTTGATTATTTAATGTTTAGAAAATATTTATTCTAAAGAATAAACTCAACTTCAAGTTTATTAGTCATAATTAGGTCTAGTACAAATAATTCATAAACTACTTCCTTCTCTCAATGAATGGGTTCAATATATAAATATTCAAATGTTTTCAACTTTAATTTTAAAAAAATAATAACACCAAACAATAAGCATTTATTCCAATTTATTTTATTTTCAAATATTTAACATCAAACAAGATGTTTACATTAATAATCAAAACATATAAAAAAACCCTACCTATTAATCAAACAAAACACAAAATACAAAAGTCAAAACTAAAATACAACAATTAAAAAAAAATTACGTTTAATTTTATTCACATTAATTAAACTTATATTTATCTTTATTCCAACTCTACAAATCTCTAATTAGAATACTACAAAGGCAAGTACTGCCCACTACGTGGCACTTGTTTCATTATTTAATTAGTTGATTCAATTTTTAAAAAAAATTAAATAAATTGTAATACAATAAATTAAATAAACACTTTAGAAGATATTTCTCCTCTTATTTTATATAGATTATTTTTAATAATAGAGAATCAATGTGAGCGATAAATTTATCTCTTTTTTAAACTAAATTCAAATTTGTCATAAAACCAAATTTAATTTTCTTTATTTAAAAAAAACCAAAATTAAATCCATTAATTTGAATTATAGTATTTAAATATAGTTATAATATATAGTTAAATAATAATTAATACGTTTTATTAGCAATTAAAAAATTAATAATAAAAAACTATTCTTTCCACTTATTTGAAATAGTATACAAACTTTGTCTATTGATATTATAATAAAAATAAATGTGTAATTAAAAGTTATCTTATTATTTATTAATGTTTTTTTTTATTTTAAAGAAATTACATGTTACCAAAATTGTAATACCCCTCATGTTGTTGTTTGGACCTATTATTTTTCTATGCTTTTGCTTGATACTTTGAGACTGTGATAGTACTATTTATTGGTTGGTTTGGTGGATTGGTTAGTTTAAATTGATTGATGATTATGCTATTTCATTTGAGGACATAGATATTTGTTATGACATTATGGTTTGGTGATGTTAATTTGATTTCAATAATACATTGTGATGCAGTGGGTTAGTAATTAGTTATGATGTGATCAGTTAGTTAGAATTGTTACTTTATATCTAATGTTGTAATTGTTAGAATAGTTGTGGTGAGAGGATAGGGTAGCACCACTCGTTCGTGAGTGCCTTGCTATGCTGCAATTCCTTCTCACAATGTGATGTTTTGATTATATATATATACATGTACAGGATCTTGTTTGTATGCAGGAATTGCAGGTACAGAGTCTCGATTCCACCTACTTCGGCAGGATAGGGCAAGCATCAAAATTACCCAACGGGCATGAAGTTGAAACAGAGATGACAAGGAAGTCACCCCGTCCCATGTTTGTCAAACCATTTGTCTTGTCTTGTGGTATTGTGTGTCTTTGACTTTTGTCATTTTGTCATTTTATTTTAGTAGCTTGTGTGAGTGTACCTTTGGTATTTATTTTACCTTGTTTTCTATGATTTAATTTAAATAATTGAATGATGTTAATTAAGGGTTGGAATAGTTTGTATTAAAATATAATAATCATGTGATTTATTTAAAAGTGTAAATTAAATTATTTAAAATTAAGATGTTGATAATTTAATTAAATAGGCATGTTGAGGATAATTATGAAATAAATTAATTAAAGATATTAAATTGTGTGAATTACAAGTAAAACTTGTAAAATCATAATTAAAACAAAAAGTGTTGTTAAATAGAAAAAAATCAGTTAAAGAAAGAAAAGATAAAAAAGACCAATGAATGTTGAGTGTTGGCTAAAAGCTGGGAATCAAATTAAAAAACTTCTTTTAATTTGGATTTTTAGAGCTTTTGAAAAAGAGGAGATATATTTTTATTTAATAGAAAATTTGTCAGATTTTTCATTCACAAGGAAAATTTATAGAAGTTACACCAAAATATTGAGTTTTGAGAATTGGATTCTCTGGGGTTCTTTTCTGAAGAAATTTATTTAGTCTTTCATTGTTTTAGAGGAGAGGTTCTTCTGAATTATATTTTAGATTAGAATATTGGAGCAAGGAAATCTGGAGGAGAAGTTCTGAAGGAAGGAATGAGAGCTCTTCGAAAAGGCAATTGGGATCAAGCAAAGCTTCATCGAATTTTCAACAGCGCGGGACTTCAGGTTCCATTTTCTTATTCTTTAGTTTTCTGATTCAATAGAGAAATAAAAAATAAAAATAAATATGTTTTCTATGAAAGAAACGAATTTTTATGGGGTCTTTAGAAATCATTCTGGCTTCCAAGCAAATTGAAGAAATTAACTGGGTTTCTGAAAATGTTCTAGATTTCTTTAAAAAATTTGTTATGGGAAAATGAATTTCCCTCTGTAATAAAAGTTATTTTAAATATATATATATATATACTTTCATTATATTTTTGTTGTGAGTATACAACTGTAAAGTTCATGTTTTATGAACATATATATATAGTGTGTATATATATATAAATATATATACATATACATTTAAATATTTTATGCAATTCAAATTTTTTTGTCAGGCCATCTGTATTTTTTTTTTTCTGGGCTGAATCATTGAGAAATGGAATTGTGAAATGTTTTATAAAAAAAAAATTAAATGAAGTGATTTTTATTGGGTGAAGGGAAAGTAAGGTGGAGGTCGTACCTCCCCCTCTCCCCACTTGCCATGGAAGGTTGCCACAACAGCCCGTAGACTGCTGTGCGCAACAGTCCATCGTTCGGCAGTTTAAAATTGCATTTTTTTTTTTGTTTAATATTCTTTTATATATTTTTTTATATATTTATATATATATATGATATATATTACATGTATATGCATAGCTTGAGCATAATATTAACCAGTTTAGATTATTTGCTTAATTTTGAGAAAAATAGTAAAGTAAATATTTATATATATATTGTATATGTATATATATATGCAATAATTTGTATATATATATTTATATATAGATAAATTACAAATGTTAGAATGTATTGATTTGGTTTTAATTGTGAAAATTATAAAATTGAATTATATTAGTTTATTAAATGAAACAAATTAAATATGGTGGCAAAATCGTTATTGAATTTTGATTTCAAATTGTATTGAGGAAAATAGAAATTTATAAATGCAATTAAACCAGTTGTTTATTTTGGAGTTGCGAAAACTGTGTGCATATATGAATGGTATCTTGAGTTATAAGATCATGTGATTTTGTTATTACCAGTTTATTATTATTTTGGTTTTTTCTCTAGATGTGGGAACCCTGTTGCAATTGTGAATCCAATTATGGTTGTTGTAAACCTTAGTTTTCCAGAGGCGTGATTTTATCATTGGATGTTATCCTCTTTTTATGTTCTCTTGATGTTGCAAGATATTAGTATTATTATTTTGGAAGGGTTGTACGAGTTTTGTTGAGATTTTGATTATGTGTTTTAGCGAGATGGGTAATGCCTCGCATGACTTTGGTTGAGATATATGCTTTGTTCCTATGGTACAACCCTTGCTTGATTTTGTTATGTTTGGGGCCTCAGGGAGAGTGGCTCTTCGTGGGGGCTAGCACCTCAAAAGGAGGAAGGGCTCAGGATAACCCACGTAAGAGTAGATTAACAAGTGAAAACCTAATAATAGAACTTAGGGGGATGGGTAGTAAAAATATGTAATATAATCTTGGATACCTCATCTATGCATTAGGGCTATCGCAGACTAATGGTAGACTGAGAAGGCCATGGTCGGAAAAGTCGTAACCTCGTCCTTAGGAGAGGTTAACAACTCTGCATGAGTTACCCTATGGGGCCGACACCTCAAGTAGGAGGAAGGGATAGGATAACCATAGATTGGGGTTGATGCCTCATGTTGGAGGAAGGGCCAGGATAACCCATGTAGGCTATGCGATGACACTCTCTACTAGATACCCTTGTGCTTTGTTTTCTTGGTTGCCTCTAGAAGCGAGTGTATTATGATTGTCTCTTTGGTTTACTTGGCATGTGGTTAATGGTTATTGCCATGGTTTATTTATGATGTGTTTTATGGTTTAAGTTATTGTGTTTGGGTCTTTTTTGTTGTCGTTTATGATCTATGTGTTCTTGATGTTGTTATTGGAGTATTGTACTATGTTATTCTTTATTGGAGTTATTTTATGGCATTCATGGTCGTGATTACTTCCGTTTCACCTCTGAGCATGGGGGGTGGGTTATTTATAACCCACATGGTTGGGTGGAACGTTCTCCGCACCTACTGGGTTCCCCATAAACGTTCGTTCTTCTCAGCACTGTTATGTTGGAGCTTGTACCTGATAATCATTTTGTAATTCAGACATTATTTGTACTATGTATTTATCCCACATGTATGGGAGATTTCATTGTATTCATTATCAAGAACATGTAATGTAATAAACGATGATGTATTAATTATGCACTTTTGTAACCATTCATTTTATGAGATTGATTATGATTGTATCACGTGATGTAATTATACTTATGCTTATGGATATATGTATGTTATCTTTTCAAAAGGGATATTGTAATGTTATGATGGTTGTTAGATTAGTTATGTTATTTAGTCTTATGTGTATCTTTCGTTATGAGTTGTTTATGCAATGTGACCTCGTGTGCCCCAGAGGACTTGACGTTATGATGTTAATGTGCAATGTGAATATGTTTTAAATGATTTGTTACATGTTTACTTTGTATTATTTAAAAAAAAAAATGTGTGCATTGTTTTTTTCTTTTGGGGTTTACACAACAGGCATTACAAAAATACAATCTAAGTCTTGATGGTAATGGATTTTGAAAAAACTTCTCCAACATTTTATTATTTCTAGTGTTTTTTTTTAATGAAAACTTAAGTAAAGATTAAGTTTTCATTCCATTGTTATCATGAAGGAACCTATAAAAAATTATTGCACCTTTGTTCCTAAAAGAATTTGGTAGGCTTGTGAAGCTATCAAGCTAGGGATTAATTTTATAAGTTTTATATAGACCAAAATCCTCTTTTACTCTCTACTCTTATCACTTGCTAGGGTTAATCCCTTGTCAAAATTTTATGGGTTTGTCCTTTAAAATTTTATAAGGACAAAATTCATACTCTTCTATAAATTTTTAAACCATAAGGTTAGAAAAATTTGACAAAAATATTAAAATATTAAAAATCTACTTTAGATTGATAATTTCATTTAGCAATTAGCATTTTCTGCCATAAGTTGCAAGAAATTTACATTTTACTTCTAGTTTATAATTACTTAACCATAAATACTCTATACATTTTGCATACTACAAAAAAATATAAGATATATACATTTTACCATTATAAAATATATGGTCTTGTCTTATCATCAAAATAGATATTATTTAAATATGCTTAATATTTTTTCAAAAAAAATAATTAATTTAATCACGCATAAATTGTATTAAAATGTTTGACAGAAATATTAAAAATTTTAAATAGACATGTCTAAAATATTTAAAATACCTACCTTTATTTTTATTCAATCATATGTTTTACCTTTATATACTTTTAATTTATAATAAAAATAAATTTGAAAATAAATAATAATTATTCATCAAATTAATACTATAAAATATATAATATTTTAATTGTTAAACTTATTAAATTATGCATATATTTTTAAAACAATAAAATGTTTAATAAAATATATAATAACTTTATGAATGTTCTAAATGTGATATTACATGGTTAATTTTATAGTTGAAGGATTCCAGTTGGTCCTACATTTTTCAATTTTTAGATGTTTAAAAATTTGGACACATCAGCTATATGTATATGTTACAATGATTTTTAAAAAGATACAACATTGCCTAGATCTCACACAAAATACTAAATTTGCACTCAATGTAAATATCTCTCAGAGTATTATAGATATTATTCAATAAAATAACTAAACTAGTTTTGTTTACAGGAGAAGAGAAGAACGTGTTGCACGAGAGCATTTTTCTTTTAATTTTTGTCTAGATTTGAACCTATCTTGAGGGTTAAACTAATTTGTTGTGATTGCAAGGATGAGTCTAGCTTTGGCATCTCTGTCATCTTGTTTGGTACCATCAAATAGGATCTCTCAAAAGAGTGTCAGTGTAGTGCCCTTAAGTGTAGGCACATTGCCCTTAAATTTAAAGATTGTAGCTCAAGATAGATACCTTTCTGCTAAAAGGGGAGTTGGCATGGCTGTAAAAGCCCTATTCTCATGCTAGATGGGGATAACAAACCAAGGAAAGGAGCAAACATAATTGTAGAATCTCGAGTGAGAGGGAATTGAGCACGTGTTTGCATTCCCTGGAGGGTCGTCTATGGAGATACATGAGGCACTCACTCAATCCCTATTTTCATTCCCTAGACGACCGTCTATGGAGCTTCATCAAGCACTCACTCGATCCAAGGTCATTAAAACTATACTCTATCGATAGAAGTAGGGAGAAATATTTGCAATAGAGGGTTATACTCGATCTACATGGAAGGTGGGCGTGTGCATTGCTATATCTGCTTCAGCTACCATGGGACTCTAATTGTACAAGTTACACACTCCTTTACCAAATACGATTACCTGGTCATGGATGTTGAGGAGATTGCTCATGTTATAAGGGAGGCCTTCTACATTGAAAAAACTAGAAGATCCAATTTTAGTTGATATCTCAAAGGATATCCAACAACAAATGGTATTTACAAACTAGACCATGCCTATCAAGCTTAACCCATATGTTCATGGACTCCCGAAGTCTCCATAGATTCCTCAATTAGAGTAGATCCTGCACTGGATAGTTAATTCTAAGAGGTCAGTCCTTTATGTTGGTGGAGGTTGTCTAAATGCAATCCAAGAACTCAAAGAATTTATCGATTACACTAGAATTCCAATGACTACTAGTTTGATGGGTTTGGGATCTTTTCCATCATTAGAGTAAGAAGCTTGGAGATGTTGGGAAATAATGGTTACCACTTATGCAAATTATGTAGTGGATAAAGTTCACATGTTACTTGCTTTTGGTGTACGGTTCGATGATCGAGCAATTGGGAAATTATAGGCATTTACAAGCAATACTATAATTGTTTGCATTGTCATAGATCGAGTAGAAATTGGAAAGAACAAACAACCACATGTCTCCATGTGTGCAGATGTACAACTTGCACTGCAGGGCTGAAACAATTTAATGAAAAATAGGGAAGACAAGCCAAATTTCCAATTGTTGAGGGAAGAACTAAAAGAAAAGAAGATAAAGTGGCCTATGAAGTATGTGAAATTTGAGGATGCAATTTCTCCTCAACATTCCATTCAGTTGGTTCATGAACTCATGAAGGGGAATGTTATTATTGCCACTGGAGGGGGTCAACATTAGATATGGGTTGCTCAATGGTTTAAATATGACCGTCCTCGATAGTGGTTGACATCAGGAGGTCTTGGTGCTATGGGCTTTAGATTCCCTTCAACATTAGGGGACGTTGTTGGTAATCTTGGGATGATTGTTGTTAACATAGATGGGTATGATAGTATTCAAATGAATGCTCAGATATTGGCTACCATTAAATTGGAGAACTTTCCAGTGAAAATTATGATATTGAACAATCAATGTTTGGGTATGGTTGTCCAATTTCCTAATTTCTTGAAGATGGAAAAATCGTGCAAGATTCCTACAACACAAGTCAGAAATAAAGAAAATCTGAGGGCTGCTATTTCTCAAATGCTAGAGACACCTAGTCCATACTTATTGGATGTGATCATGCCTCAACAGGAATAGTCTTACTAAGTTGTTAGGAAATAGGCCATAGTTAGAGGTTGTCACCGAGTGACATATGGTATTCTCGTAATGTCCCCTTTTTGGGATTACCTTTACTTTGTTGTTTAGTCTGCTAAACCCAAGATTTAAATAGGCTTATGACTGAGAAATTAAATGGTAGCATTTAAAATCCACCTTCGATTATGTTTACTAATGTATTAGTCTTTAATTGATGATTGAATCACACTTATCTAATATAATTTATTTTATATAATGTGCAATAATAAATGTTTGAAACCTGAGAGTGAGCTAGATGTTGTGTTTGATGTTTTGTCCAGATATGTGGTATTCTTGTAATGTCCCCTTTTTGGGATTACCTTTAATTTGTTGTTTAGTCTGGTCTTTAAAATCCACCTTTGAGGATGTTTACTTATGCGTTATTCTTTAATTGATGATCAAATCACACTTATTTGATATAATTTATGTTATCTAATGTCCAGTAATAAAATTTTGAAACCTGAGAGTGAGTTAGATGTTGTGTTTGATGTTTTGTCTAGATATGTGGTATTCTTGTAATGTCCCCTTTTTGGGATTACCTTTACTTTGTTGTTCAGTCTGCTACACTGAGGAATTAAATAGGCTTATGACTAAGAAATTAAATGGTAGTCTTTAAAATCCACCTTCGAGGATGTTTACTGATGTATTAGTCTTTAATTGATGATTGAATCACACTTATCTGATATAATTTATGTTATATAATGTGCAGTAATAAATGTTTGAAACCTAAGAGTGAGCTAGATGTTATGTTTGATGTTTTGTCCAGATATACCCTTAGAATGTATTAAATATTATATTCTCTTTTAAATAGTGTGATCCATATATCTCCCTACTAATCGATTTCGTTCTTCCCATATTACAACCTCATTTAATACCCCTATACCTCTATGTAGAAAGGTGACTTCTAAGTGAGGCACCCCTTCATAAAATAGTCAACCAATTATTTACTAATCTGGGTGCTTCATTAATTAAGTCGGTCTTTATCTTGAAGTATGATCGATGGTTTTAACTAATCTAAGTCTATTACTTTAATCTCTGCCCTTTGAGATTTTATTACTTACCTTATTTCCTTAATATTCTATTTAGAATAAACAACTACTTCCCATTTACTGTAACCAGTATTCCCTACATACAAGCACACTCTATAAGGATTGTAACGACTCATTGGTTATGACCAAGCCGAAACCCGACCAAACAACTTTTTTTTTAAACAACTAACAATGCTAATAAAGTGACAACCTGTCGTAACTGCACACCAGGTGCACAAAAAAGTGTCATAAGAACACAATGACACTACAGAACAACTACACAAGGCCACACCATTGCACAAGCAAGGTGATAATAGTGGAAGACTTACCAACATGGAACAACTCACCATGGGGAAACAACGGGAGAGAGATTCGCATCACAACGACGAGCGACTAAAATCCATAGTAGCACTCTCTCACCAGACTACAAGAGGATAGGATGAGGAAATCATCGACCTCCAACCACATCCAACCAAGCTAAACATCACAAGGTCAAGCAACTACACATGAAAGGCATCACTAGATCAACTTCTAGCTAATGATCTCCAAACATATCTCTAAGACGCACAAGCAGAATACTAATGGTTATGCAACACCAATCAACACTACAAGACAACACTAACACACTAGGGGAGGTCTACCTAGAGTCTCCACCCCAACAAGACTTTACAAGCCTTCACAAAACCTTCCTAGACACGCATAAATTCTCACCACACAAGAGATGAATAACATAAGATTCTCAATTCATTTTAAAACCCAAACGAGATTCCTATAATCATGCATCTATCTTGCAACAATTAGAAAGGAAAATACAACAATAAATAGGTGCTCGACACCCACATTGAGTCACCAAATCTAGTCTAATCAAAGCATACCACTATTCTTATTATTATTTGATTACAACATCCTTCATGAGGAAGGTCCGATAACAATATTAAAATTACAAGCTTAGGACTCAAGGTCCTTGAATTATACATTTATAACATTTACACTAATAAGAAAACATGAAGAGAAGGGGACATGAGAGCATGAAAGGAGGAGCACAAACTTGAAGTAGATCCACCATGTCGAGATCTCTAGTCCCTAAGGGTGGTTTGCAATGCCACCCAACCATGTAGAACCTATAGGTCCACCCCACCGTGCTCATGGAGATAGTCACATGGCCCAGACACTCAAGCAAGATTCAAGCACAAAGGTATAGGCTTACACACATGCCAATCACAATGAATACACTTCATTCAAGATAAGGCTAGGCATCCCAATTGGGAAAAAAACTAACATATATGCCAAAGCAACTCAATTCACACAAGGGGGAAGAGTAGAATTCATGAAACTATGTAAGGCATTTAATGCATCAACATGAAGTAAGAGAACATTCCAACACATGGAATACATGGCATACAAACCACTCACACATGGAAATCACATGGAACACACGTCACTCATAAGAGGAATCAATGAAATAGAAGCCATTACAATTAATATGTTAATCACTCATAAGAGGAATTAAATCAAATACAAGTCATTCCACAAGACATGAACATATTATTCAAACCCAACACAAAAAGAGGAAGGTACATTTTTCGGGTACTACTCAAAATAGGATTTGGATACTAAAGTGCAAAAATAGGGAGAGTCATAACATGTGCCCAAAGGATTAGCATCATAGAAACTTGGCATTCTTTCATAAAACAAGAATGCACAACTACACAAGTCCCATGCTCCACGAGCCAGCATGTCTTCCCAAACATCCTTAGCCCATAAGAGCACTAAAGACATGCAAGGGTATTCAATAAACCATGAATGACTTCCACGACTCACTCTAGTACCTAGTCTTAGGGTTCATCTCATTCCATATGTACAAGGAAATATAGCCAAAGTAATAGTGCAACTCACAATGAAATTCACATCCGAAAACACAAGGCATTCACATCTCTTGCGACACTATTCACATTTTTACACAAATAACAAATCATAAATTTAAACAAGCAAATAAATCTGAAACGATCCCATTCAAAGAATTCATATGCATTTTCTATCATTCACTATTATAATATGCAATAATATTATCAAAATTCCATTTTTAAACGAAATCTAAATTTTCACACATAACTAGGTTCCACCATTGATGAAGATTGAAAAACTTAAAATTTCAAATTTCGAAAATAAAAAATGTAAGAATATATTTTTGATCTAAATGTGCCCAACAACACTCTTTTAACATAAAAACACCCATTTATTTTAAACCAAACCCAATTTTCACAAATAACCAGGTTTCACTATTGATGAAGCTTGAAAAAACTTAAAATTTGAAAATTCAAAAATAAAAAATGTAAAAATACCATTTTCATCTAAATGTGTCCACTAACACACTTTTAACATAAAAAACCCATTTGTTTTAAACCAAACCCAATTTTCACAAATAACCAGGTTTCACCATTGATGAAGTTTGGAAAAACATAAAATTTTAAAATTCAAAAATAAAAAATAAAAAATGTAAGAATACCCTTTTGATCTAAATGTACCCAACAACACTTTTAATATAAAAACACCCATTTTTTTTAAACCAAACCCAATTTTCACAAATAACCAGGTTTCACCATTGGTGAAACTTGAAAGCTTAAAATTTCAAAATTCAAAAATAAAAAATGTAAAAATACTTTTTTGATCTAAATGTGCCCAACAACACACTTTTAACATAAAAAAACCCATTTGTTTTAAACCAAACCCAATTTTCACAAATAACCAGGTTTCACCATTGATGAAGCTTGAAAAAAACATAAAATTTCAAAATTCAAAACAAAAAATTTAATAGTACCATTTTGATCTAAATGTGTCCAACAACACACTTTTAATAAAAAACACCCATTTGTTTTAAACCAAACCCATTTTTTACAAATAACCAGGTTTCACCATTGATGAAGTTTGAAACAACATAAAATTCAAAAATTCAAAAATAAAAAATATAAGAATACCCTTTTGATCTAAATGTGCCCAACAACACTTTTAGCATAAAAACACCCATTTGTTTTAAACCAAACCCAATTTTCACAAATAACCAGGTTTTTCCATTGATGAAACTTGAAAAAACTTAAAATTTCAATGTTTGAAAAAAAATGTAAGAATACATTTTTGATATAAATGTGTCTAACAACACTTTTAACATAAAAACACCTATTTATTTTAAACCAAACCCATTTTTCACAAATAACCAAGTTTCGTCATTGATGAAACTTAAAAAAAAACTTAAAATTTCAATGTTTGAAAATAAAAAAAGTAAAAATACCAGTTTGATCTAAATGTGTCTAACAACACACTTTAAACATAAAAACACTCATTTGTGTCTCCAATTAAAAATTTGGCATGGTAACCCTGTATTTGGAAAAAAAATTCAAAAAATTTACAAAATAAATTCTACACTATCAATTTGATCCAAATAAAATCCATAGAAGGATTCTAACATACTACCAATACATTTATAATCATTCAAACCTTTTAAAATCAAATAAATATGAAGAAAAGATAAAATATTTTCATTCCCAAGCAATAAATTCAAGTGAGAAAATGTTTGCACACAAGCAACGAGAACACATGAGATCGCAACCATCACTTCATTTCCCCATTCCTATCCAAATGCAACTAATCCCATGCAATTTCATGCCCAATTGCTCCCACACTGAACAAATCAATTTTCTAGCAAAAGAGGTTTTTCCCTCACATTTTCTCTCCCAAAATATGCTACAGCCCAAAATGAATTCTCTTTTTTCCTTTTTAAAACTCTTTTTCCCATTTCACTTTTTGAAAAGCCATTTCAACATTAATATCACAATTTAGGTCTTTATAAGCGCAATTTAAAATTAAATAATAAAATAATGCTTATAATTTCCTATATGAACCTAATCATACAAATTATGCAATTACAGTCAAACAAAATACACATAAGCCAATTAACCCTTTTAAATATTAAATTCCCCCATTTAATCATAAAATGCATTTCCTATATTAAAATTTATGAAAAAATGCAATTTAACTCAAAAGCTCAGACACTCTCCATAGGCTGACCACATAGGGGATTAAGGTTTTTTGGAACGTCACCAATCATGGTATCCGGGGTTTACACTAATTAATCAAAGACAAATCATACCCAATTGGGTATGACGATAAAGGTTTAAGTCAAGGGTTGGCCAATGTGCTATCTCCTGTTAATCGTTGTCAGGGAAGGTAAACTTAGAACTATGGATCCAGGTGGAGTCGATACCTAGTACCTGTAACATACACACACAACAGTGTACCTATGCATATACATATATAAATAGTTGAAGCACATACTACATCCTGACTATATAGTTAAGTACCATATATATATCAATTAATTGCATCAACATAACTAATCATGATAACCTTTTGTTAGTGTAATTAATTAATTATTACACTAGCATAAGTTACCTTAGGTCATATTTTATTTAGTCCTAGGTTGCATTTTTAATAAATCATTTAATAAATGGGATAATATTCCCTTCCTTGTTTGTGGGATAAGATTCTTTCTAGAAGATGAGTTGTCCTTCTAGAACTTATCTCTATCTTTTTATCATTTCCTAGATAGGGTTCACATGTTGTCACATGTAGTGTGATTTTAACACTTGGCAACATCTTATGCATTTTAGGTTTTCACTCATGCCTATATATTCAAGGCATTTTATATATTTGTAATCATGTCATATTCAATTTGACATCCTTGAATCTTAATGATAGCATGATATTTCTGCCATTTCTCTCTTGTGGAAGTTATTTTGTCTTGCAAGTGATTCTAGGGTGTTGGACCCTGTGCATCCATAATCTCAACACCTTTCACTTAGTCAACAATATCTAATCTCATTATAATAACATTTAACATCAAGAATACCAAATCAAAATCAAAATCCTATCTTACCCAGGCTGGGATTAGAGAGGTGTTACAAGGATTCAATTAACAACATAGGGAAAAATAAACTAAGGTCATGATTATCCTTCAATGTGTCAAAAAGATTATATAGCCTAATTTACATTTAATCCCTCCTTTCCAAATAGGTTATAATTGAGTTCTATTCAGATTGTATAAATCAGTTTCTATTTAGATTGGAGTTTATCTCATGTTTGGCGACAGGCATACATACTTCAATTACAAGTTTGTATTCTAACCATAGCATTTGAGCTTGGGTCATATTGATTAATGGATGGGATTACAAGTATACTTCTTGTGTGAATGCTTACTCAAAGCCAATTTCTATATGAACTTCCAATGACGTGGGATTAAAACACTTTGTACAATGTCCTCAGTATTATATTTCATATTAAAATATTATAATGACCGCTCAATGTTAATATTGTTTTATCTCTTATATTAATAAATATTATATGTTCCTTATTTTCATGTTATATAAATTGAGTTTATATTTTTTTTTTTTTTAATAAAAGTGGCGAGTCACTATAATATATTAATAATATATAAATAGATATACAAATCCTAGTTCAGAGGGCATACCGGCAGGAAAGAACCAGGAAGAAAACCTTAAGTTATAGCCCAAAAAGATTCAAAATGTGTTTCGAATCATTTGCAGAGAATTACAAAATTGTCCTGCTAGTGGGAAATTGAGTTTATTGTTTTTATATTATTCTTATATATTTTCAATATTTATTTTATTATTTAAATTATCAATATTTATATTTTAATATTTATAATATTATATATAATAATCATAATTATAATATTATCTCTGATAATCATAATTATGACAATATTCAAATTGTATATATATATCCTTTTGCATTTACATTTCAGGGTTCCAAATCCGAGGACATGACAATTCTACATAATTTCTCTCTCTGCTTATTTCCTCATTCACTCTTTGGGAGGTTGGTGCTAAAATGACTAGCTCAATGGAGTAGGACAATATTCTATAATAGAGGGTTCAAGGATAAGATGATGTCTTTTATGGATGATGAATACATTAATGATATGAATTGATTATGCCTTGTCTTTTCATTATTGTTGTTGTAAGATGTTTATAAAGACTCTTCTTGCCATGTGATAATAACTACCTAAAGGATTCATACAATTTGGGAAATATCCTTCCAATCACTTAATTTTTTGTATCTTCTGATTTTCTTGTATTTATCATATATGCACTGATAATTTCTACATTATAGTTTGATTTTATTATTTTCATTTCATTTTTATTGATTGGTTTCTCATCCTTGTAAAACTATAAGGGGCACATTAATTTCCTAACAAAATAAAGTTGCTATTATATACAAATACACAAGAATGAATGGTGCACGACCAATATCAAGTTTCCATATACATTTTTGTTAGAATATATAGTTGCAAACAAATAACAATATGATATAAGTGCCATTTTCACATAAATATAATTGTAATTACAATATTCTCAAATAAATTAAGTTGCAGTTTTTTTCTCGAGCAATGAGAACTGCATTTAGTTCTTAAAATGGTATATGAAAATAAAGAGTTGATTAGGCACAGTTGTTGACTATAATGATTTAAACTTTGACTATGGTTTTGACGTAAAGCTTTATAAAGATATTCAAGCTATGATCAAATTGATAACATAACAACAAAGCTTAGCAACTTCACATCTTCAAAAATCAAAGATTCCAACCTCATCCTTATTGATTTGGGTAAGAATCCTGCTATATTTTATGTGGTAATAGCTCCTCCCAGTCTCTCCAATTCACTTTCCAAAACTATGGGAAAATAGTTGGTATAACTAACATCATTTGTAAAAACATATTTTGTACAACTCCAATACAACTCATAAGATCATTTTAAAAGTCTGATCTAAACCATCATTTACACAAGGATCTTGGTCATTGTCCTTCTATTTTGTTGTTAATATGGCAATGTTTAGATCAAACTTTTAAAAGGATTTTATGAGTTGTGTTGGAGTTGTATGTTTTTTATCATTGAACATGTCATTTCTTGCATGGGTTGTGCATTTCAAGGATTTTTTTATTGAACTTCCTATTGCTTTATACATTTAAAACAATGCATGTAGGGTTTCTAGGGTTTATTGTTGAATAGAGGAAAGTTGTGTCTCTATAGTTATTGTTTTTCTTGTTTTGTTTTAGCATGATTTTTTTTTATTTAATTTATTGTCACTATTTTATATATCATTTTTTGTTTTTTTGCTGTTGAGTATTAAACTATGCTAAAATTATGGTTTGGTATGGCCAACTGTAACGCCCCTCGTGCAAACCCCTGAGAACACACCCACTGCGAATAATTTTTTTTTTTAAAAACAATTAAATTAAACATGTAATAACACTTAACCATAATCACATTGCACATTACATAACATTAACACACTTAGTTATCTGGGGCACGTGAGGTTACATCGCAACAACTAAAAGGAAATAAAAATAAAGATTACTACAATATCATTTATAACGAAAACCAAGGATAAGAATACATCCAAAACCATGATGCGAGAATAATAAACATCGCATAATTACATCCATGATACATCTCTTAATAGAGTTACCAATGACCCTAACTATTACATCAGTGTTATAATATTACATTACAATTTTGATATAAGAATTACAATAAATTCCCAAACATGTGGGATGATACAATTACAATGAAATATGAAGTACAACTGATCACTAGTACAACTCCACTGCGGAATGCTGAGAAGACAAGACGCAGATGGGGAACCCAACGGGTGCGGAGCACATTCCACCCAACCATGTGAATTACAAGTAACTCACCCCCCGTGCTCAGAGGTGACGAGGAAGTGAACCCGACCATGAATGTCAAACTGACTCAACAACAACATGATACTAAACAAGTACAACTCAAGCATACCATGAACAACCAACAATGATCACAAATCACATAACCACTTGAAACTATAACCACTCATCACAATAACACGAAGCATCACCAATTAGCAATCATGAGACAAATTCACAAGAATCAAGGACATCACAAGATACAATATCCAGAAGAACCGAACCAACATCCAAAATACATTTCCAAATAAATCAGAACACACGATTCCATAATAGCTCTAAAACAACCATTCAATACACAATTCCATAAGCAACAAGAACAAGTACAAGCAGGTGTCAAGTGGGGAGGGTCATCGCATAGCTCTCATGGGATCTCCTGGCACTTCCTCCAACTGAGGCGTCGGCACCCTTCTATGGATTCCCTAGCCCTCGAGAGTAACATAAAGATACGATATCCAGAGGCAACTACAAAATAGAACACAAGAACCAAGAACAAGGGTGTCTAGTGGAGAGTTTCATCGCATAGCTCTCATGGGATCCCCTGGCACTTCCTCCAACTGAGGCACCGGCACCCATCTATGGATCTCCTGGCCCTTCCTCCTAACTGAGGCGCCGGCACCATAGGGTAGCTAATGCGGAGCCAATAATCTCTCATGAAGACGAGACTACGACTTTGCCGACCATGGCCTACTCAGTCTATCACTAGTCTACGGTAGCCCTAATGCATAGACGAGGAATCCAGTTTTAATTATCTTGTATGTGTTACTACCCATCTCTCTAAATTCTATTGTTTAGGTTATCACTTGTTTAACTACTCTTTCATGGGTTATCCTGGCCCTTCCTCATCCCGAGGCGCCGGCGCCCACGAAGAGCCACTCTCCCTCCTATGACCCCTAACATAAAACAAAACTAGGCAAGGGTTGTACCGTAACAGATAAAACAAATAATCTCAAGACCAAATCACGCGAGGCATTAACCATCTCGCTATAAACACATAATCAAAGTCCCAATAATTTAGGTACAACCCTTTTTTTTAAAAAACATTATATCAAACACTTGCCACTACAAGGGCACCTAAAGAGAGAACATCAACTGACAATACTCTCAAGCCTCTGGGAGCCAAAAGAACAACAATCCACACACAAGGGAAAAATGGAGCAACAAAAGTAGACAACCGATTCTCACTCAACTCAAAAATCAACCCAAATAATCAACACCACAAAACATCAAATCAATCACAGTTAATCAAGATCAAATTAACCACTACAATCACTTAACAAACCCCATAATCATAATGTCACTATTGTTTCCAAATTTCAATTTCCACTATATTATATCAAGTCATAAATATATTTCTAATTTAAAGTCAAAACTAAAATATAGCTTTCAACTCTAATCACACAATTATAACTAGTTATTTTCACATATTTCTTAATACTAAAATTTATTTAAATTCAAACTTGATAACAATGAATATAATATAAATACTTACTAACCTTAAGAAAATAAATTAATACAAACAATAATTTTCAATTAACTTTTAGAACATTAACTACGTAAGGCTTATATATTATGATATAATAATATTATATACACCATAAGTATCACTCAACTTATCTTTATTTTAATTTTCTTTATTTACTACAAGATAATAAACTTCATGCTTACTCAACTACATCACATTCAATTAAAGTAATGTATATATAGAGAGAGAGAGAGAGAGAGATAGTATCTCGTAAAATAGTTATACAACATTCCCACTACTGATTACAAACAGTAAAATATAAGATAACTTACTTTATTTAATGATTCAAAACTCTCAATTATATAAATACAAGAAAAATCAATTACATAACATCAAGTTGTTTTCGGGATTTTATGAGACAAGATACACATTTATAATCCTACACCAAAATAATTAAATTCTCTTAAGCCAATACATTAATTCCACCCATTTGCAAATAAGAATAAATAAGATTCCCATTATCAAATAAAATAAAATACAACTGACCCAATTTAGTCTATATAAAATACAAAATAGAGCTAATTTACTGTTTATATTATTTGTTCAATATAACAATCGATAAGAATAATGTCCTCTCAGTATATAAATCTCTATATATAAACATTATTTAACATTTTAAATCAAGTATAAAAATTACATTTTTAAAGTAAATATTAAATAAACGAATTATATATAAAAAAAAATATAAATCAATAAAATATTTAAACATAAACATATATATATATATATATTAATGTATATTATATATTAAAAAAAATAACAATAAAAAAATTAAATAAACAAATTTTGGCTGAAACAACAGCCGTTGGTAGTACTAGTACTGCGCACAGCAGTCATTAGTGACTGTCGTGCGCAGTATTCACTGCGCCAATGGTATGGGGGAGGGGTACGGCTGTAGCCGTCCCTCCTACCACCATTCCACAATAAAACTTTTTAATTAAAATTTTCTTTTATAAATTTTATTTTATAATAAATAAAGTTTTTTTAAAAATAACGTGCCTGCAAACGCCGATGCCAGTCGGCCCTACATTTTTTTTAACACAGATTTTAATATTTAAGATTAATAATATATATAGATAAATATATATATATAATATATATATATAATATATATATATTTTAAAAACAGAACTATTATTTTCTGTGCAAACACAGAAAATTACGTATTTATGATAAAATAAATAAATTTGACTACCGAATAATTCAAATCCAATACCATAAAAATGATTGACCTTTTACAAAATATTAAAGAGAAAAAGAGCATATTCAAACGGAATTTTGACATAGTTTCTTTCTGTTTGTTTGCACTAAAGATGATTTCAAATTTCGAAAAGAATTTTCTTTCAAGAATATAGTGAAATAAAACAAAATAACTTTAAACAATCAATATAGACGAATTTAGTATTTCATAATAAAATTATATATGTATATATATATTTCACTAAAACAAGTTCTCATTCGAATTTTAAGCACAGTATAATATATATTCATATATTCAAATAGAAAGGGGTATAAAGTCAAACTTTATTCGTTTTCAAATGATCAATCATAGATAAATTGGGGATTTCTAACAGATGAACTTTGTTATCAAACGTTTCTTCAAAGAGTTTGTCACTGATATTCTATTTATTTAATTTCAAAAACACAATTCTTTTATAAGCAAGATTGATTCTAACACACAATTGTATTCTTTTCTTTACAGATTTAAAACAGACAAGGAAGAAGAAGGTGGAACCTGGAGACCTGCGCTATCGAAAATCTGATGTTGATTGCCTGAATCCGATGGCCTCTACACAAAGCTTCTCGTTCCGGCTTCAAAATCTGCTCTACAAAATTCTATGCTCGAACTCGAATCCGATCCTTCGTTCAGAAGACTCCAGAATGACTAGTAATAGATTTTCAATCCCTTTCAAGAACTCTCCTTAAAATAAAGCAAAAGAATCCAATATCCTTTCTCAAATTTCAGAATACCCCCAAAAAGCCCCTATCTTCTGCAACTTCTGTAACTAATATCCTCTGTGTGTCTCAAAAACTTACACAATACATAATTAAATAAAATATATTCTCCATTTCTTCCAAAAACTCTAAAAATCAAAAATAAAAGAAAACAATTCTTTAAAAGCTAGCTTTTTCCCAGATCTCCATTCCTATTGGCTCACACAGTCTTTTTATTCTTTTATATGTTTTATTGTTTTATTTTCTATTTTTACCACTTTTCTTGCACATCACATTATCTATTTAATTTAAATAATTTATTCTTATAATTATCTTCAACCAGATAATTAATTAAAATAAATAACACACATTTAATATTTAATTATCATTTAATTGAAACACGACTTTATAAAAAAATTAATTAAAACATTTAAATATTTTCATACAATTAACCAACATTAAAATACACACTTATTATCCACCTTTAATTAACAAATTCCCAACTTGTAAAATATCAACATCAATTAAATAATCATAACTTATAAAACACCACATTAATCAAAAGACGACAAAATATAAAACACAAACCACAAATGACGACAATTACAAAAATGAACAATACCAATCAACGAGACGACCTAACATCATGGGACGGAAGGACTTCATCGTCACCTCTGTTTCAACATTTATCCGTTGGGTTATTTGTTGCTCGCCCTGTCCTGCCGAAGCAGGTGGAATCGAGACTTATACCTGCAAATCCTGCATACAAACGAAGTTGTGTACCTGTGCATACATATATATATATAATCATCAAAGCATTAAATCAAAGTATTGCATTGTGAGAAGGAATCGCAACATAGCAGGGCACTCACGAACGAGTGATGCCATATTGTCCTTCATCACACCTATTCTAACAATTATAATATGACCAATAAATCAACATTTCTAACTAACAATCATCTCATAACATATCTAATTAAATCACTGCATCTTATCATAATTTTGAAAATCAACTAATATAACCAATCATACTATCATAGGAAATAATCATGTCCATAATGAAACAATAGCATCATCTAACGTCTAACTAACCAAATCAAACAATATCATCATCATCACAAGTAACAAACAACCGCATTGAAAAATACTAAATCCTACCAGTAAGAGGAGGGGTATTACACCAACAAAGAAAATGCAATAATGTCCAGAATTCATTAAGGTGTTGTTTCAAACTTGATCTAAGTGGTTACACGTCTATCTTTTATTAAAATGGCTGCTACAAAATGGTGACGACCAGTTGTATGTGCTTATGGCTAGATTTTATAAGGCATCAAGAACTATATAAATCTTTTTCCCAAACTTTAGTAGTGTAAAAGGTTTATCTTGGTTTAGTAGCAACTTGTAATTAATTTAAACATGAAATGTTGAGTTGGATTTGGTTTATAATTTATTTTTTCAAACAATATCTAAAAGACGCATTTTTAGAACAAAGTTTGTCTGCTTCATTTTAATGATTTAAAAGTTCCTTTTAATTTTTTTCTGATTTGGCATGCTGGCAACGGATGAGAAATCAACTACTTTTTCCTTTTAGAAAAGAAAAATGATTTCATTTGGTTATTGATGATTATAAGTGACAATTTACTAATCTTTGTTAGCAAATTTTCTAATTATTTTGTGTTGTTTAGCATGATTCTTCACACAACCAAGAAATTTTTGTTTCCTTTCTAATTTGAGGTGCTGATTTTTGTCAATCTTTTGATTTGTCTTGTTCTTCAAACATTTTTTGGAAGATTTTTGGACTGAATGTTTCTTGTTTTGTTTCTTGGCCATTTGAGAGCTAATGTGAGTCTAAGAAGCAACAAACATGTATGTGAGTAAAGTGGAAATACTATGGTACAAACATTAAACAAAGATGTCACTTATTATCAAAGATATTTCTCTTATTATTATTTACTCCACAATAGTTTCTCAATTTTTAGAACATAAATATAAATTTAAATAATAATTTATTGATTATTTTATATTAAATAAATTATAAATAAAATGAAATGATAATATAACATATTTATAAAAAAAAAGAAACAAATGATAATTATATAAATGACTATAATGGGGTATGGTATGGCCCTTGGGTAGGGGTTAGTTAATTTTTTTGCTTTTCCAGGAAGCTAGTCATGCAATTAATCTGTTGGGCAGAGATTTTGGTATGCCAAGATACAGTATTATGAAATAATAGTATGTAAACATTTTATATTAATATATTACAGACATATCTTGTCTTTTATCTAAAAATAATAATTATTATTATGTAATAACAATCAAAAGTATAATATAATATAAATTTTACTATTTTAACTTTTAATTAAACAATTAAATTCATCTAATTTACAAATAATGAAATTTATATAACAATTATAATTATAATATAATATAATAAACAATGTATACATATTTAATTATTTTGAATAATATAATATTATATAAATTTAATACAAAATTATATAAATATAGTAAAATATTAATATAAGAAGCTTCTAAATGAAATAAGAATACAATTTCTTTTGTTTTTTTTTTTTGTAAAAAGGGGTAAAAATTTATTAATTCCAAAGAAGAAATACAAAGCAGAAGGGCAGCATGCCTAAATCAAAACCAACCACTAACCAACCTTATCCTTATCAAGTAATTGATCTAACATACAAGAAAGATCCAAAGGAAAAGAACTCGTATCAACAATATTCCAACCTTCTAGCCAATCAGATGCCCATTTAGCCAAGCAATTTGCCACACCATTCCACTCCTGAGGAATATGGGAAAAAGAAACTGAGTCAAAAGACCTGCTCAAACTAAGAATCTAATGAATAACCAAGGCTAACCGCCAATTATCCCCATCTAACCGCCTCTCATTCAACATTGAAACCACCACCTGTGAATCAGATTCACAAAGGACCCTTCTCCAACCTAGAAAAAAATCTCTCTCCAAAGCATATCAAATAGAAAGGGCTTCCATAAAATTATTAGTATGAAACCCTTTATAAGTAGAAAAGAAGAACTAGACATCTCCAGAACTATCTCTACCAATACCACCTATCCCCGCAGGACCAGGATTCCCTCTAGAAGAGCCATATGTATTACTCTCCAGTACCCTAGGAGGGGGAGGATACCATCTACCTTCCCTAACAAATTTATCCTTAATCCATCTATGCCTATGTATAACATGAATACCTTTCTCTTGAGCAAGAAATCTTAACCTTATAAAAATATCCAAATCAACAAAATCCACATGACTAGCAAGATCACACTTAGCCATGACCATCTCTTGGAGAGCACAAACAATTCGCTGCCACAGTTGCTTGACAACCAATTGTGCCCCTTGGAATATTTGACGATTCCATTCCAACCAAAGATTCCAAAGAATTAAGGAAGGCCCAATATCCCAAGCATCTTGAACAAAAGAAGTCTTAACTAGCGGCAAACCAAGACAAGCCCAAAACTCAACCAACGAAGAGACATGCAAACAGGGAAGATTCCAAACCCCCTACCAGAGATGCCACATCTCCCTAGCAAAAGAACATTGAAAGAAAAGGTGAGAACACTCCTCACTATTATGACACATAACACAAATAGATGGAACATGAAAACCTCTTTTTCGCAAATTATCCCAAGTGAGACATCGATTCTTAATTAGCAACCAAAGAAAAAAGTTACAATTGGGCCAAGAGAACTTGTTCCACACTCGTTCCCACCAAGGAACACCAATCCTCCCAAAAAAGTTATCTATCCAACTAAAGGTACCTAGAGGCCACCGAAAAATTCCCTATCGAAGCCAGAGTATCCATGTCCAAAAGAGATGAGCATTCCCTATTAGCAAGAATCCTAGCTAAATCTTGTTGCTCCTCCTTAGTGCCCGTTAGAGGTCATTCTGGAGGATCTTTCCAATTTCACACAAAACCCTGCCCCAAGTGTTGTACTGACTTATAATCAACCACCCTACACCAACCAGCACCAATAAAACTATCGCTGAGAGCCCATAAATGAGGGTATATCGAGAGAAGAGGAGGGTGACCATCCCAAGAATCCCCCCAAAACAAAGCTTCAGAGCCCCTACAACAAATCTGAAAAATACCCTACTTAACAAGGTGAACCCTAGATTTAAGAGTATTCCAAATTGTAGAGCCTTTCCCTTCTAGAATGCATCTAGGGTTATCAACACCATCAATCCCTCCAAGGTACTTATAAGTGAGAATATGATCCCAAACCTTATACTAACTCGTACACCAACACCAATACAATTTAGCAGCAAGCACTTTCCCATTCAGAGCTGCTAAACAAAGACCAAGCCCTCCCTCACATCGAGGCCTGCAAACTAACTCCCATTTAACTAAACTCCACTTAGAAGCAAGAAAATTACCACTCTAAATAAATTTGAGAGAAAGAGAATCCAACTCTTTAAGAAACTTTGAAGGGTCCACATGAATGAAGCACCTATAAATAGGAAGAGCTTGAATCACAGAACGTAAAAGAGTCACTCGAGCAGTAGTAGACAGCCATCTATGCATCCAATGAGTAACCCTTCACCTCAACTTTTCTAGCAACTCCTTCCAAGAATACCAAAGTTGAGAACCCACCCCAAGAGGAACTCTAAGATAAGTCATAGGGAAGGAACCAATTTGAAACCTCATAATCTCAACAATCCTTTTTTGAATATGCACAGGGGTGTTAAAAAAATAATAGAAGATTTATGATCATTGATTTTCTAAACTGAAGTAGCCAAATAAATGTCCAAAATCCTTCTAAAATTCCCAGCCTCTTGAATATGGGCAAGCCCCATCAAAACAATATCATCAACAAACTGTAAATGAGAAAGGGGAGGAAAACCAGAGCCCCAGCTCCACCTTTGAATCACTTGATGAGAAACCTGAGCCTTCAGAAATCTTCCTAAACCTTCAGCCAAAATAATAAACAAATAGGGTGATAAAGGATCCCCTTGGCGAAGACCCCTAGAAACTGTAAAAAAATTTGAAGGTTCACTATTAATAATAATTGAGAAGGAGAAAGAAGTAACACAACTCATGACCCAATCCACCTAGTCTTGATCAAATCCAAAGGCCAAAATAATTTTTTGCAAGAACTGCCACTTAACCCTATCATAAGATTTAGCCATGTCAAGTTTAACAAACATAGCCTTTTCCTTAGACTTAGCCATGGAATGAATAACCTATGTCGCAATCACCACCTAATCAAAATATGTCTACTAGCAACAAATCCTCCCTACTCTTCTGAAATCAAGTCATTAAGCCAAGGCTTCATCCTTTCTGCAATCAACTTAGTAATAATTTTATACACCACATTACAAAGAGCAATGGGTGGAAATTTATCAAGACTATTCACTCCTTCCTTTTTGGGGATAAGAACTAGAAAAGTGGCATTCAAAGCCTAAAGCATCTGCTTATTACATTGAGACTCTTGGACGACATCTAAAAGATCAGAATTGATTATTTCCCAAAAATATTGGAAAAAATCAATAGGAAACCCATTAGGAACAGGAGCCTTAGGTCTTTATTCATACCAAAAACAACCTTTTCTAAGTCAGACATAGAGATTAGCTAAAGTAAAGTTAAATTCATCTCCCTAGACACTAAAGAGGGGATACAATTCAAGATCAAACTCTCCTCATCACTGGCAGGTGGAGAGTCCTTTGAGAACAAGGTAGAATAAAAGCGAGTAGCCTCACAAGACATCTCCCTTAAGGAGGAAAAAAAACCCCTTCTAAATTCACACAAGAAGAAATATGACCCCCTTGTCGCTTAGCTTTAACATAATTATGAAAGAAGGTAGTATTTTTTTCACCTTCCCCTCACTTTCTGCTTCAAAAAAAATTCCTCCCTAAGCTCTTGGCTCCTTCAGGTCCTTCAATACCTGAGCCTCATCGCTACCCAGATCCTTAGTAAGACCATTATCATGAATCTAATGGGTAATATGATCTAACTGTTCTTGTAGCAACCTCCTAGTAGCAAAAATATTACCAAAACATTGCTTATTCCATCTCTTAAGTTTATATTTCACAAACTGCAGCTTTTTAACAAAAGAATACATGGTTGTTCCATAAGAAGGACTCCCTTGATGCCACCACTCACTCATCAAATCTTGGAGCAATGAATCTCTAAGCCACATGAGCTTAAACTTAAATGAAGTATTTTTGGGGGGCTGAATAACTAGTTGCTACCAACTTAATCGGCTAGTGATCTAATCCCCACCAGTCAAGAATTTCTGAACTGGTAGTCCACCTATCTCCAATCTAGAAACCTATCCAGCCTCTCAGATATAGCATCCTCCCCACATCATCGATTATTCCAAGTAAAGATACCATTAGTTAGTTTCACATCAATCAAATTAAGATGCTCTACATTATCCCTTAGAAGACCTGAAGAGGGGTCCAACTTGGCAATGCCACCCCTTTTTCTTCCAAACTAAGAATAGAATTAAAGTCCCTAGCAACAATCCAAGGAAGGTAAGGAGCAAGAGTTTGAACATACCTTAAATGATCCCAAAGCAAATATTTCCCTAAAAAATCAGTCGAAGCATACACATTAGAAAGTAAAACAAGCTCATCAGAATCCAAGCATGAGGCAACCAAAGAGATAGAGGACTGACTAGAAATCCACGAAATAGGTGAAATATTCTTTGGGTCCCAAAAACATGCCACCCATCCACAGCAACCAGAATCCCTATTACATTGACACTGACCATGCCTCCAAATATTAGAAGCATGCTACAACATGCCCTCTACATATAACTTAGTTTCTTGAATACAAACCAAATACGGAGAATGAGAAACAATCAAATCATGAATAGCCTTTTTCCTAGGGATGTTATTCAACCCTCGTACATTCCACAAGAGAACAATCATTATTAAGATTGAGAGAAATGGGAGGAAATAGTACGCACTGACCTAGATTCCACCAGTGTCTCACCAACCAATTTAACTTTCTCCTGATCCTTCTTGCACCCCACTTTAGAAGGTTTCTCTGAGAGGGCTTTTTTGAAATATTTTTGCTACAACCCCAAAACAAGAGAAGAGTCATTACCTTTAGTAGAAACCAAAGCCTTCTTAGCCAAGTCAGATAGAACTATATCATCCTTCGCTTCCAAGGGTCCAGGTGGCACCAAATCAGCTAGGGCCTTAACTAGCAGCTGAGAGTCAGGAAAAGTAACCAAAGGTAGATTACCATTCTCCTCCTCCATGCCATCCACCTCATCTAGTTCCATAGGACTAACCCCAGAATGCAAATCAACTAGAATTCCCTCATCCGGAGCCATAGCATCCAAAGCATCAAAACAATTAAAGACCTCGTCATTTTTCCTCTCCTTGAAGGTTCTCTTATGACCCCTCCCTTTATTATGAGGCATGACCAGAACAAAACCCTCCTTATCGACAACCCCTCTAGCCATTGGAGCCTTCCCTTTATCCCCCAATGGAGCTGGGGAAAGGGAAGAATTACTTGTAGTAGAGGACTAGTTAACCCTAGGGAATGTTTCATTGAAGATGCACGTACTCATGAAAAATTTGACAACAAAATGGAAGAGTTTCATAATCCAGTTGTTGAATCCAGGAAGAAGAACCTAAGCAAATTTCCATCGAATCTGGAAAAGGGTTATGTAAATCAACTTCCTCATAAATATAGGAATAAGTAATTACCTTCCTGTCCAAAGTTTTTTGGGATACCCCAACTGGCTTTCTAAGCAAAGAAGCAATCTTGAGAAAGATATCATTCCTCCAAAATTCCAATGGGAGCCGTGGAAGCCACACCCACACAAGAACTCTCGGTGGAAGCTCTTCCATAGAATTAAATCCCACATGCCAGGGTTTAATAAACAAACCAATCTTATTAAAGAAATAAGGGCCCCCTTCAAAAACCATGTTCTGGTCAGCCATAGAAGAAAAAAAAACCTTAAAATAATTATTTTCTACAAGCATAAGCTCCATATCCCCTTCAATTTTCCAATTCTGACGAATCCATTCTTCCAATGCAGGCAAAGGAATACGAATCCCCATGAATTTGCAAATAAGTGCATGATTATAATAGAATTTTTATTGTATTTCTACTATATGATGTGGATGCGGCTAGTCTCCCAAGAAAGCACACCTATGTACATACAATAATGCATAAAAACATACATAACATGATGAGATGGCATCACAAGGGGCCTGCCAGATGGATGACAAAAGTGATGAAATTGGAAGACATGAGGAAATGTCACAACAAGGAAAGCAAGGAGATGGAGGTGTTAGCTCGTGTTTCTCATCACTTCAAATTATGTCAACATTTTTTTCATTTCATGAGAAGCTATCTATTCACCATAGGTAGGAAAGGGGCACTGACGTGATTAAGACGTGTTTTAAATTGTAACAAGTATTGTTCTTGGGAAACACTTTTTGTTGTGGGTTTTCTCATTCTGCAAGTTGAAAGTGAAACGTTGGAGAGCAAGGGGTGGAGTTGCAGTTGTTGGAGATGAAAAACTAACAGAAGTGAGGGGAGGTGTTTGTAACCGATTGTGTTGTTACTTCTAAAGGGTTTTAAAACATTACGTGGGTTGTTTTCTTTAAGGGGTTTTCAAACATTAAGTGGATTGCAGGTTTCGAAAAACCTAGTGTTTTGCAGCCTAGAATTTTTAAAAAATAATATGAATGTCTTGAAAATATTTTGTTATTTAGACCATAGGAATGTAATGATAGGCACTATTTTGTAAACACCTAGTGTTTTCCCACAACCATTAACACTGTGTGTTGTCGGATTTTTGATTCTACATGTTGAAAGTGAAAGGTTGGACAACATGGGGAGATAAAAATAATAATTGAAGTGAGGTGAGGGGTTTCTAATTGTTGGGGTTGTTAGTTGTAAAGGGTTTAAAAACATTATGAGGGTTTTTTTTTGTAAATGGTTTTTAAACATTAAGTGGGTTGCAGATTTTGAAAAACCAAATGTTTTGCATCTTAGAATTTTACAAAATATTATGAATGTCTTGAAAATATTTTGTTATTTAGACCTCAGGAATGTAATGAAAGGCATTGTTTTATAAAAACCCTTTTTTTTCCAACAACAATTAACATTCTGTGTTTCACCACTTTCAACAAGTTTATTCATTATTTCTGATAATGGAAAGAAATTGGTGTTCTTGCTATTTGTAATGCACATGTTCATATATAGACTTAAAAACCACAAGGGCTTGGGTATGTTGTAATGTGGGTCACAATTTTATAAACATCCAGTTTTTTCCTTTCCACTGCATTATACATCTTTCAAAATCACAACATTACTTCACATTGCATAACTAATAAGTAGATGCTAATAGACGACAAAATTTAAACTAGAATATAGTTTTTTTACAAAGTCAACCTAAGAAATTATGTAGTTACTTCACATTGCATAATTAATAACTAGGAGCAGCTTCCAATTGCATTTGCTTGTCATGGCACTCCATTAGACCATATTTTTTTGAGTCATTTTTTCAAACAATTCACTACCTTGTCTATGAAAGCATAATAGTAAGCAACAACATAGACAAGGTAGTGAACTATTTGAAAAAAACCTCAAAGAAATGTGGTCTCATGATGATTGGAATGCCATGTCAGTCCATAGACAAGGCAATGAACTGTTTCTATGCATGATTTCTTATCTATGGCTTCCCATTGTGTTTTGGTAGACATATAATCACCTCCCACTATGTTTTCCAAAATAATTGCAGATAATTAGAGTGATCATTGTAGATATATGATGATAATTAGAGTGATAATTGCAGATGGAGATCCCCTAACAAAATTTTGTTACAAAATGGGAAACACCTTATTTAACAAGCAATGCACTTTGGCTCGTAGATATATCTTGTCATCTTTAGTATATGTATCAATAGTATATTCTGAAACTATACCCACAACTATAGGGAACTCCACCTACGCAACCAAGTACTATTCTCAAAGATATTAATTCATTCATACTAGAGTGATAATTGCAGTTACCAATTGTGAATGCTTGATCTAGACTTGCACAAACATGAGTAAACAACACAATGTTAGTCCACAAACAATTCTAAAACAATCATTCCCCATAAGATCCATTCAAATGAAATGAACAAGAAATAGGAAAAGAATTCAAATGAAAACTATCAAATCTTATTCAAAACAATCAAACCACTATCCCATGGGGGAATTGGTGCCAATTTGATGTGTAAATTGGCCCTTTCCCAACTCCTTTGCAAGCTTGATGATCTTTGATGAAGATGTGATCCACTTTGGTTGAATTCATGCATAACCTAGCTATGAACTTGATAAAATTGATGAAAATGGTGATGCTTGAAGATGAATTTGAGCATAATAAGTTTGATCAAATTGTGGATGATGAAATGAGGAGATTAGCCTCTTATTTATAGAATATCAAGTTGGAAGAATGCCCAAAAGAGAGCAATGTGGGACTAATAATTAACCAATGGCAAGATGCCACTTGTCAACATGTGAATGGTTCAGGAATGAGCACATTTTGAAGAATGTGCAAATAGGGGGGAGATTCAAATTCAAAATATGGCTTGTTGGAGGGAGAAGAAAGAGTCTTAAATGCCAAGTGGGAGACATGTAAGAGACAGTGTAAGAGTTAATGCCATGTAAGAGGACAAGACATGTGGGAGGGAAAATTCAAATTTGAAGAATATTCCATCTTGATGCCCTTTTTGAATGAAATTAGATGAAATAATAAATAAAATAAATTGATTTATTGTGCAAGTGGGAAAATCTAGAGGATGTGACATACAATTAGATTAAACTAATCAAGTTTTGATCAATTTAAGAGGAGATTAAGTGATTTGACTAATTGATTTAGATTTTGTGGGTTGAAATAAATCAAAAAGAGATGAAAATGATTAAGACCTAGTTAAATAAATATTTTGATTTATTTAACCAAAGGGGGTGATGTTTGATTAAATTAGATAAATGTTTGATTTATTATAAAATAAATTATTTAATTAAAACAAAGATTTAGGATTTAATTAAATAAAATGGTTTATTTAATTAACAAGGAATAATGACTTAACAAGATAAAATTGATTTATTTAATTAAGAGATGAAAATTGATGAATTTAATCAAATAAGGGTATTTGATTAAATGGTTAAACAGAAAGATGATTCAGGACGAAGTTGTGTTATTAGGTCAAGATCAGATGTGCGATATCAATCAATATATTTTTCGTGTCTACATTTTCCCCTCTTTGAAGCAACGTACTTGTTGTGTTGGTTCAAAGAATAACCTTTCCATGATTAAAAGTAAAAAATTATCTAATTTTTTGAATGCCCCACTGTTGCCCCAGCGAGAAGAATTACGCTGGTATACTTCCCCCTCGAGAGATCGAGCAAAAATGCTAATTTATGATAGAGATCGCGATAAAATGTGAGGGGAGTGGTTCTACTGATTAGAGGGCGAAAGATAATTCTTTAGAAAGATCAGATATTTAACGTAGAAATTTTTGATGATGTATAGACAGTCATCGGACATGGGTAGCCTCATGTATATTTTAAGATATCACATAAACTTGGATATAAATGTTAGTAAAGATAGATGAATAAGAAGAAATAAGATGATGACAAGAGGATCCAACAAGTCCATGATCTGAGAAAACCTTATTGGAGATGATAACGATGATACAAATGATGATGATGTTTGCTTGCTGAGAGTTGGGATTTTCAAAGGACCAATTACCTTATTGTTTGATAACACACATAGATATGATGCATCAAGGTATAGACGACCGGGATGGCGTTGCACCTAGTGTGATGTAATTTGACTCGACAAATAGATAGGAGTATTCTTGTTCACACCTGACATATAGAAACCTTGCTAGGATGCACTTTAGAAGTTTCAAACATCTCGGACCAAAACACGAAAAGGTATAACCCATCAATGAAATAGTCAACAAGTTGCCCAAAACACCTTCCATACACACCTAACAAAGTAATTATTCGCCAAGGTTATATTACAAGAACGTCCAACAAGCACAACAAACAAAAGATAATGATTGTTGCCCCATTCCTTTCTCTCTAAATCGTTTTGATTAGACATCATCAAGAGGTCATTGGAATGAGCACAATAAGATAAATCAAAAGAAAAGATCAAGGAAACAAACAAGTCAATTTTCTTCATACCTACAGCCAAAGGGATGTGTTTTGATAGGATAAGAATCCAAGGTGATATCCAAAATGATGCCCATTGTCAAAATGATATATCCTAGGAAATGCATTGTATAGGATGATGATGGGTTGATAAGTTGTTTGATAAGCTGTTGATATAAAGTTGATTGACATGTTTTAAAATGATCAAGATTTTGATTTTCCATTTAAAAGTATTGTTGTTTTGAGTTTGATTTTACGATTGAAGCTTGCTCTTGCTGATTGTTGTGGTTGTTTATGTTTGTGTTGCCAAAGGATGAAGCTGACGATGATTTATTATAGGTGGATGTTTATTGTGGGTGAAGCGAAATGAGACAGATGATTTTTTTTGGGTTTTTTCAATGTTTTTGATGTTTTGAGATGTTTTGAGGTTGTTTTTGGTATTTTCGAGATTTTACACATGTTTTGATTTTCCAATTTTTTGAATGTTTTTGTGTTTTTATGATATTTTATGATTTTTTTTGGATTTTGTGTCTCGGGGGCTCATCAAAGATTAGCCTTGACTACGTTTAAGCGCAGAGACGACATAGTTCGGATACCATGTTTTTGATGTTTTATATTTTTACAAATGTTTTGGGATTTTGATATGTTTTGGATGTTTTTGGATTTTCTTGGTTTTTTTAATGTTTTTGATCTTTTCACATGATTTTGACGATTTGGATATGGATATGTGTGATGATATCAGTGCTCTGTTTTGGGATTTTGTTGAAAACCAAGCTAAGGGTGATTGATCGGATCGATGGATTGATGATGATAACATTGTTGAGGATGCACAACAATGCAAGGATTTGATCGATCAGGATTGATGATGATAACATTGTTGAGGATACACAATAATGCAAGGATTTGATCGATCAGGATTGATGATGATAACATTGTTGAGGATACACAACAATGCGAGGATTTGATCAATCAGGATTGATGATGATAACATTGTTGAGGATACGCAACAATGTGAGGATTTGATCAATCAGGATTTTGAAGCTCAATTTGAAACAAAAGATATTTTGGATGATTTGATATGATGTTTGAAGTGCAACTTAAATGCAATGGATATTGATTGTTTGGATTGATGTTTGATGAAAGATGAAGCTTGATAAGGAACATCCTCTCGTCAAAATATTCCATGGGCTAGTGATTTGGATTTTTTTTTGCTCACAAAATATTTAACCAATTTGATTTCACGTTTGTCAATGTTCGGATCACCACATAAGTTGGAGGATATAGATCAATATTTATTCCCAAAGCAAGAAGTAAATATATGCCCCCAGTGTCTAGTAATGTATGGAATGCCAAGGGTGGTTTATTGGATGGATGTATGGATGGAGGGATGTGGATAAGCATGCAAAGGATGCTAAGGATTATCTTGTGATAAGATAAAGGTGTTCAAATAGAGGATTCTCATTTGGATAGTGCTTCATGGCTCAGATAACATTGGGTAGGATAGGATCAATGAAAATGACCCATGTCAAGATGTTTACTATAAGAAATTGTAAAGTGTGCACCAAAGTTTCATCACGATTAAGATAATTTGGACTATGGATGAAAATGGATAAAGATGGATTGGATAAATGGTTCATGGATGAATGGATTTATTATGGATAAGATGGATGGAATGTTGGCTTTATTATGGATAGGGACGGAATGCTAGATTTTATTATGGATGGGATGAGATGCCTCCATGTAGATGCTCAATTCTACACATGACGGTTGTTTGCCAGGTTTTCATTATGGTACCTGCCCAAAGCACTGCCCATGCGGTTTTCACTAGAGGATGATTTTTTTCTTTACTGTTTTTAATCAGGTTTTTCTATTTTTTTTGGATTTTTGATTTTATTTTTGATTGATTTGTTTATTTATTTATTTTGAAAGATCTTAAGCTCATGTTGAACCATTTTGGGTATCGATGTAGATGCTTCTATCATAATGTGCCATCGATATCCTTCTTAAAGAAGTTGTTTTGCCAAGATACATGCACTTGAATGCAACTTTTGAGATTCTTGATCTACTTTGTTGATACCAGAGTTAACTCTATCTTGATGTGCACATCTCAATAGAGTGCCTTATGAATCCTTATGATGAAGGTTTGTTGCCAATACATGGTCAATGTGAGAACTGGATATCATTCGTGGAGGCATGGATGGAGTGTGTTTAGGGATAGGAGATGGATTGGTTGATAGTTTGGAACCTTTGACTCTCCAAACTTGGGAAGATGAGCAATGATGGGTGGGTACGGATGTAATGCCCCATCTTAATAACCTAAGGAATGTTGCAATTGTGTATAATAGTATCTTGTAGTTTATTTTTTCATTCTTTGACTTGTCTTTTATTTTCATTTTAATTTTGTTAGTTCTTAGTCTTGTATTTTCTTTGGGGTTTATTAGTGCTCTTTTTATTATCTTGTTTCTTTCTTCTTGTATTATTTATTTTGTAGTTAGTTTCTTTTTTGGTTTATTGGTGTAACACCTCTCTAAACCCAGGCTAGTAAGATATTATTTTGATTTTGATTTGATATTCTAACTATTAAATGTTGTTATAATGAGATTAGACATTGATGATGAAGGGGAAAAGGTTATCATGATTAGTCATTATTTTAGATTACATGCTTATATGTTTATATATTGTTATCATTGCTTATGTATGATTATGGATAGGAAAGGGATGGTGTCGTAAAAATCATATTTGAGAGGCTTACGATATCATGACTCCCTTCCTAATGATTGATGTTGCTTTGGACTATATGTTATATGCACATGCACTTTGACGTGTAATTGGAGTGATGCAGGTACTAAGTATCAACTCTGCCTGTATCCACAGGCTTGAGCATACTCCTATCCCCCGATGGTGGTTACTGGAGGTAGTCAGATGCCAAATTTCCCCTACCCTAGCCCACTGTACCCTGTTAGGGCAGTGTTTTCCTTGTTGATGTCTTACTATCCGGTTACCTAATGATAACGTCAAGAGCAACTTCAACCATATGTTTTGGCACACCTTTCAGTTGTATGTGGTTTACCAGTATGTCTCATTGAGGTATTTTTTATGGTTTTCATGAATCTTTTATATGGCTATATATTTTGGTTGTCAGTATTATGATATGTTTTCATTGGCATCTTTTCGTGATTTTAAATATGGTATTTTATAGTATTTTATTGATGGGAGATTTGAATTGTTTTATCCATGAGATTTTAAAATATGTTATTTTAAATGATTTTTATTGATCATTCGGAGGATGATATATTTCATTTAGAAATTTTAAATGATTTTATTAATCTTTTTTGTGGGCCCTCATAGTTTTATTTAAATCTTCTTGGGGAGCTTATGTGTATTTAATGTTGGATTTAAATTATTATTTTTCATGAGGTTTTAAATATTTTATTTAAATGATTTATTAACCCTTTTTGGGGGGAAGATTTGTGTATTTTTAATGTTGCACATTTAGTGAGTTTAATTAATTGTATTAGGGAACTTTAGAAGCTTGTTTAATTAAATGTTTCATTTTATTTTGTTTTGAAGGAGTTTAGTTAAAAGTAAAAGGGGCAACCTTGTTTTTGATATAGATATTTATTTATTTTGTTTTGGGGAGGATGATTATCTTTTGGAAGGAGAAGAAAATGGTTTTCTAGATGGAGAAGAAAACCCCCACAATTGGGACAACAGAGTTGGGAAGATTTGTGGGAGTTATTTTAAGAATAAAATTGTGGGTATTGGATTGTTGAATCCAACGTGCAAATTCTCCCTTGTTGTCCAAGTTTGGAACCTAGCCATGGCTTCTACATTAAGTATCCTTCCATTTTTGTTTTGGGGTAGAATTGAGGTATTCTTCTTATTTTCCTTCAATCTTGTATGACTCTCGAATTTTGCATTCACTATGTCATTTATGTCTTGAATCTCTTTGCAAATTTGGGTTACTTTTATTTTGTATATAATTGGAGAAACCCCTCTATTTTATGGTGTGAAGGTTTGGGGTTTGGGTGATGGTTGCTTGAATTCTTTTGCTGCTCTATAGTTTTCTTATGGCAGATTTTTGTGCATTAAAATAAATCTAAAATGAGTTGCTGGAAAAATAGATTTCTGGGATCTTTCATTTCATTTTTTTTCTTTTTGCCCAACTTGTAATTTAAATATTTTTTTCCTTGATACTCATCATCCCCTTGCTAAAAAATAATGTCAAGGGTGGATTTCATGTAGAAATTCCAAGATCTCAACTGGGTCTTTAGCAGATTTTATTTCTAGGCACTTTCATTTTTGCCCAAATTTATGCCTACTTGTTAAATGACATTTTTTCCTTGCTGATCTTTAACCAACTGTTAAAAACATAAAATAAAATTGGATTCCATGTAGAAACGTCAAAATATGAACTGGGTCTTTGTCTAATTTTTAATCCGGGCACTTTCATTTTCCATGTTTTTGCCCAGCCATGCATTAAATGACATTTTTCAGTACAACACCTTATTATGGGTCATAAAATTGAAAATTGAAGGTGGATTCCAACTGGAAACACCAAAATATGAACTAGGTCATGCTTTGAATTTTAATCCGAGCACTTTGAATTTTTATGTAATTTTTATGCCTCTATTTTATGTTGAATTTCAACTGTTAATTGTGTCTTCTTACAACAATGTTTGCTTGGGTGTGTTAAATGGTTTTTATGATGATTTTAGTGGCTTTTTCATGGTTTCATATTTGTTTTTGGTTCCTCGTTTGGTTAAACGAGATGGAGTAAAACAGTTATATGATAATGAGTCCTCGTGCATGGCCTTGAGCACTTGTAAAGGCTAAGGATGCACTCGAGATGGCCTATCCGTCTACAGGGAATTGAGTCATCCATCTACAGGGCGTTGATTTGGGCATGATTGAGTTTTCCTCATCTGTATGAGAGGTGTACTAGTTTTCGTGTGGTTCCATCCCTTCGAGCACACATGATGACATTCCATCTGGTCTACACTCTAGCACCTCATACCTTAGTAGTTGTGAGTAGTACCTGATATGTCATTGTATGAACATCTTCATGTTGTGATTTTGGCTTTAATTCATTGTATTTCATGTTTTCTTTGTGTCGGATGTGAGTGTACTTGACTATATGTTACCCTTGCCTTGTATTTCTGCTTGGGCTTTGTGACTACCTCTGAGCACGGTGGGGTGGCCTCTTTTGAGTCCACATGGTAGGGAGGCATTGCCACCGCCATTGGGGACTGGCGTACAGGTTATGGAGCACTAGTTGGAGCTGATTCCTCTTGCACTTGTGCTATATGTTGATGTATTTTATTTATTGGTGTGCCTTTGTACTCTTATATATTCCTTCATGTATATTGTACTCGCTTGAGAGTGAAAATGTAATCATATAGATTAATGAGAAGAAATGGGATGATTTATATTTGGTTTATGAGTTCTGGTGTTGGTATCAGACTCACTTGTATTATTATGATCATAATGGTTTTTTCTTCAATATTTTCCATGCAAAAATCAGAGATTTGTTTGTATATTTCCTTCATGTTTTAGTCTGCAAAAGTTTTAGCGCATTACCGCTTTCTATTTTGGTCTATGTTGTTGATGCTTTAGTTCTAGTGCATTAGCACTTTCTGTTTGTTGTTCTGTGTCACTGCTACAAAGTTCTGGAGCATTGGTGCAGGAAGTTCCAAAGCACCAATGCAGGAAGTTCCAGAGCACCGACACAGGAAGTTCCAGAGCACCGGCCCAGGAAGTTCTGCAGCAGAGGTTCTGGAGCACTGGCGCAGGAAGTTTTCGAGTAGGAAGTTCTAGAGCAGAGGTTCCGGAGTAAGAAGTTTCAGAGCAAGAGGTTCTGGAGTAGAAATTTTCATAGCAGGGGGTTCCAAAGCAAAAGTTATGGAGCTATCTTATTTGCTCCTGTTTGGATTTTCTTTGGAGGGTGGATTAGTCCTCTCCTTTGGGTTGTGTACAACCATGCTTGGCCATGTTTGTTTCCATTATATCATTTTGGAAACTACTTTTTGTGTAAGTTATTCTTTATGTTATCAAAAAAAAATTATCTTGTCCTCTTTTGGCTCTTACCCTTCGGGGTTGCGTAACAGGATGTTACAATTGGATTCCCTATTTTTCCATTTTTGTGCTGTGTTATTTTACTCCTTATATTTTTTCCTTTTTTCACTTTAAATCTAGATTCTTTGTCTCTTTATGTTCTTTCTATTATTTTTTGGTTTTATTTGTCACTATATTATATTATCATATTATATAACCACATAATCATATAGATTCTTCTTTTTCGCATTGATGCATATAATGCAAATATGTATTTATATTATAATAAGATTTTATTTATCTTCTTTTGTTCCTACTTTAATGGTTTTTGTATATTTTTTTCTTTTTTCATAGTTTGTTTTCTAGATCATCTCTTTAATTTTTATTTTATTTCTTGTTGGATTTGTGTTCTTTATACTTGGTTTCTATTTTTTTCTTTAATCTTGAAGCTCTGTCTCTTATTCTCTTTCTTTCCTTTTTTGAGTTTTTCTTATTTTGGTTTTAATTTTGGTCTTTATTTGCATATGTGGTTATATTATACTTTCTTAATACAACCATATATATGAATTTATAGCTTTCTTTGGTGCAATATGTTTGCACATTTATGTACATAGGTTATTTTCTATATATTTGTCCCTGTCCTTTCAATTAATCGTATTGCATAATGCAATATCTTTTTTGTTAATTTAGTGCTTTAATTTATTATTTGTTCTTCTTTTTATTGTTTTGTTTTGTACATGTGGTTTTTAATATTTTTTTTTTATCTTTTAATTTTTTGTAATTATTTTATTTATATCTTAGCTCTCTTTATGCTTCTTTACTAATGCATTATCTTTTTTGTTCATTTAGTGCTTTAATTTATTATTTGTTCCTCTTTTTGTTTTTTTGTTTTTTACATGTGATTTTTAATATTTTGTTTTTTATCTTTTAATTTTTTATAATTATTTTATTTATATCTTAAATCTCTTTATGCTTCTTTATACTTCATTTAATTTCAATATTGTATATCCTACCCTCCTCTCTTATTCTCTTCACCTCTTTAAGTATTTTTCAATTAACTCATTTGTTAATTTTTCTCTCCTTGTTCTTTGTGTCTAATCACCTCCCCAACTTCTCATCCCTCTTCCTTTTAAGCAAACTAGGCCTGCATCTTTTCATTATTCTTCTCCTTATGCTCTCTTTCATCCTAATGATGGATCACTAAGTGTGATCCAAAACATTGATGGAAAAAAACTCAAACACAATCTAAATTCAAAAATAACGAATTACAAATATAAAGCTACTTAGATATCAAGGGAGGCCTAGTAATAAAGTGTTATGGACACTTTCAATGGATGATCATGAGACAATCATAGATGCATTACAAAAAAAGAGGATGCAGATGGTACAACAGAGTAAATAAATATTGGTAAGTATATAGTTGTATATATATTTAATTGATAGTCGATGTCTAGTTAAAAATTTATCGCACACACACACACACACACACACACACATATATAGCATGTCCTCTCTCTTTTGTAATGCATCTAGTTTTGGGAGACTTGAAACAAAAAAATGATATAAAAATTTAATTTGGAGATGACTAAAGATGAACATATATATATATATATATATATGTTCATCTTTAGTCATCTCCAAATTAAATTTTTATATCATTTTTTTGTTTCAAGTCTCCCAAAACTAGATGCATTACAAAAGAGAGAGGACATGCATATATATTAAAATGAAATTTGAATATAGAGATAGGTAACTATATATAGTTCTAGATACATTTAATTGATAGTATAAATATAAAGCTAAATAATTCATTGTCATTTTATAAAAATTTTATAATTGATTTCATATCCCCTTAAGTCATTCTCTTAGGACCCCTTAAGCCATCCTCTTATGTACTATTAATTCATCCTCTTACATCCCCTTAAGTCTCTCTATTAATTCCCCTTAATCCATCCTCTTAGGACCCCTTAATCCATATCCTCATATGTATACCCTTAATCCATCCTCTTGCATCCCCTTAAGTCACTCTCTCAACACCCCTTAAGCCATATCCTCACATATCTACCCTTAATACATCCAATTGCATCCCATTAAGTCACTCTCTCAACACCCCTTAAGCCACCCTCTTATGACACCTTAATCCATCCACTTGCATCCCCTTAATTCACTCTCTCAACACCCCTTAATCCATCCTCTTAGGACCCCTTAATCCATATACTTGTATATCTACCCTTAATACATCCTCTTGCATCCCCTTAATTCTCTCTATTAATTCTCCTTAAGTCATCCTCTTAGGACCCCTTAAGCCATCCTCTTATGTACCATTAATCCATCCTTTTGCATACACTTAAGTCTCTCTATTAATTCCCCTTAATCCATTCTCTTAGGACCACTTAAGCCATCCACTTATGTACCATTAATCCATCCTTGTATATCTACCCTTAATCCATCCTCTTACATCCCCTTAATTCATCTCCTAGGATTTAGGTCTTAGGGTTAAGGGTTTAGGATCTTCATATCCTAGGGTTCATTAGATGCTTAAAATAACAAATATATATGGGTTAAGGGTTTAGGGTTCATCTCCTAGGCTTTATATCCTAGGGTTAAGGGTTTAGAATCTTCATATCCTAGGGTTCATGAGATACTTAGAATAACAAATCTATATGGGTTTAAAGGGTCTAGGGTTCATCTAATAGGCTTTAGGTCCTATGGTTTAGGGTTTTTAGGTTTCATGAGATGCTTAGAATAACAAATCTATATGGGTTAATGGTTTAGGGTTAATCTCCTAGGATTTAGGTCCTATGGTTTAGGGTTTAGGGTTTCTAGGGTTCATGAAATGCTTAGAATAACAAATCTATATGAGTTTTAATAGTTTATGTTTCATCTCCTAGGCTTTAGGTCCTATGGTTTAGAGTTTAGGGTTTCTAGGGTTCATGAGATGCTTATAATAACAAATCTATATGGGTTAATGGTGTATGGTTCATCTCCTAGGTTTTAGGTCATATTGTTTAGGATTTAGGGTTTCTAGGGTTCATGAGATGCTTAGAATAAAAAAATCTATATGGTTTAATGGTTTAGGGTTCATCTCCTAGCTTTAGGTCCTATAGTTTAGGGTTTAGGGTTTTTAGGGTTCATGATATGCTTAGAATAACAAATCTATATGGGTTAATGGTTTATGGTTCATCTCCTACGCTTTAGGTCCTATAGTTTAGGGTTTAGGGTTTTTAGGGTTCATGATATGCTTAGAAATAACAAATCTACATGGGTTAATGGTTTAGGGTTCATCTCCTAGGCTTTAGGTCCTATGTTTAGGGTTTAGTGTTTTTAGGGTTCATGAGATTCTTAGAATTACAAATATATATGGGTTAATGGTTTATGGTTCATCTCCTAGGCTTTAGGTCCTATGGTTTAGGTTTTAGGGTTTCTAGGGTTCATGAGATGTTAGAATAACAAATCTATATGGTTTAATGGTGTAGGGTTCATCTCCTAGGTTTTAGGTCATATGTTTTAGGGTTTAGGGTTTCTAGGGTTCATGAGATGCTTAGAATAACAAATCTATATGGGTTAATGGTTTAGGGTTCATCTCCTAGCCTTTAGGTCCTATGGTTTAGGGTTTAAGGTTTCTAGGGTTCATGAGATGCTTAATCCCTTTAAGTCATTCTCTCAACTCCCCTTAATCCACCATCTTGCATCCCTTAAGTCACTCTATATGGGTTAATGGTTTAGGGTTCATCTCCTATGCTTTAGGTCCTATGGGTTAGGGTATAGGATTTTTAGAGTTCATGAGATGTTAGAATAACAAATCTATATGGGTTAATGGTTTAGGGTTCATCTCCTATGCTTTAGGTCCTATGGTTTAGGGTTTAGGATTTCTAGGGTTTATGAGATGCTTAGAATAACAAATCTATATGGGTTAATGGTGTAGGGTTCATCTCCTAGGTTTTAGGTCATATGGTTTAGGGTTTAGGGTTTCTAGGGTTCATGAGATGCTTAGAATAACAAATCTATATGGGTTAATGGTTTAGGGTTCATCTCCTAGGCTTTAGGTCCTATGGTTTAGGGTTTAGGGTTTATAGGGTTTGTGAGATGCTTAATCTCTTTAATTCATTCTCTCAACTCCCCTTAATCCACCCTCTTACATCCCTTTAAGTAATTTTATCAACTCCCCTTAATTCATCCTCTTACATCCCTTTAAGTCATTCTATCAACTCCCCTTAATCCACCCAAGTTACTCTCATAATTCCCCTTCATCCATCCTCTTAGGACCCATTAAGCCATATCCTAGGGTTCATGACATGCATCGCCTTAATCCACCCTCTTACATCCCTTTAAGTCATTCTATCAAATCCCCTTAATACACCCTCTTACATCCCTTTAATTCATTCTATCAACTCCCCTTAATCCACCATCTTACATCCTTGTAAGTCATTCTATCAACTCCTCTTAATCCACCCTCTTGCATCCCCTTAAGCCATCCTCTTAAAGGATCCTTAAGTCATATCCTCTTACATCCCCTTAATCCACCCTCTTGCATCCCTTAAGTCACTCTCATAATTCCCCTTAAGCCATCCTCTCAGGACACATTAAGCCATATCCTAGGGTTCATGACATGCATCTCCTTAATCCACCCTCTTACATCCCTTTAAGTCATTCTATCAACTCCACTTAACCCACCCTCTTGCATCCCTTTTGATGAGGGTCACACCACCCAAACCCCACACAAATCACAACAAATATCAACACAGAAGATGCAAGACAGAAAAATGAGTTACTTTCAATTATTTTCACAAATTGAAATTACAGATTCAAAGCTTACATGCTACAGCCTCGTGGGCTTGATTCATTACAACAAGATCAACTCTAAAAAGAAAATCTACTATTCGGAGTCACAATCTGCACTATCAGGGCCACCTTCTACCAAATTGGAAAAATTTCTTGGGACGAAAACTTTAATTTATCCCAAACTGTGTAGGGTATTGAGGTCATTCTTTTGCAACTGAAAATGTTTTTTAGCTCTGCTCCTTGGGGTAAATTTCGTGTCCATACAAGCCCATTAGACAGACTTACTAAAAATGGTAAGTGCATGTTTTTCACTATTTTTGATGCCTAACAGTCATATACCCCTTAAGTGTCATCATGTGACTCAAAACAACTCAAGAAAATAAAGAAAAACATTTTTTTTGGGTGATGCAAGATTTCCCTATACCGTCGGATGCTCCTACATCACCTTTAAGTCATTTTATTAACTCCCTTTAATCCAAACTCTTGCATCCCCTTAAGTCATTCTCTTAACTCCCTTTAAGGCATTCTTTTAGGACCCCTTAAGCTATATCCTCATAGGTCCCCTTAAGATCCAATTTTCTAACTTTTACTATACATTGTTCTTTTCTCGCATGAATTATTTAGTTAAATGACTCATAAAAACTATAGTTACTTTACTTACATTAATTATTTTTGTAGGTTCTCATCAAGTCAGTCTACCATGTGATTTCCACTATAATTTTTTTTATCAAGAGACTATGTAAATATCAATTTGTGGTCTTGACCTAAAGGTGATAAGCTTTAATTGTATCTACATGCACATATATGTTTCGTCATGTTATATAGATGTATTAAGCATCGATATACATTATATATTTTTGTTGGATTTATGAACTTCAATGTACTTATTAGTCACTTTTTAAATATCTTGTTCTAATTTTATCTTATACAAATCATGTCTTGTGTTTACCATATTTTATATAATTGTTCAATTGTATAGATTATACATTTTATACATACAAGGAGATAGATTTTTGTTCAGTGATTCAAATATTTGCTAGAATTGGAAAATGGTTAAAATTACCTACCCTTAATTTATTATGAATATGATCTAAACTATTTAAGGAATGTTTTAATTTTTCACCTAACCATGTGATAAATTATTGAAATTTAAGATTTAATCATTTAAGACATGTCTAAACTTAATTCAACAATGACATGTAAATACATATGAAATTTGATTCTAGATAAGAATTTATATAGTGCATATGACTTGAAAATTAGATAAAATATATATACATACATGAGTGCATATAATCATCAAAATGAGCATAACATGATCATAATTGAGTGCATATATAATTTCATCATATTAAAGTCAACTAATATAAATAAAAACAAACATGGTCATATTAATCGATATCATGTATGTGAAATGGTCCATGAAATAACATGCTCAAAATGTATATGTCAATTCCAACACATATATTTAAATAAAACTAGAGATCTATAGTCCATAAAATTTAAAACCATCTAACTATCAAGGCAATCAGTCAAATCAATTCTCCTCTTTGCTCCACGTGGACTAGATGTACCCGTATCATCCTGTAAAAGAGTACAAGAAACTTGAAATTAGATTTAAAGTTACTTAGAAATTTTGCTATAATTTAACATATAAACTTTAAAATACAAACTTGATAAAAATAAATTTAATTAAATATCTTGTAAATATAGTAAAAATGATTTTTAGTATGCATAAATTACCATATGATCACGTGAATCTACTAGAACATTTTTTTCAATGGGTAGCATAACTATCAATTGAGAAGGTCCAAATGCTTGATCTACTATATCCTACATATTCATATAAAGCAAACAATATGTGAAAACCTCGAATATATATATTTAAAAGGACCCTAAAAATTGTATAGGATATTTAGTAAAGTTTACAACCTCGAATGATATGACCTCATGATCACACACCTGATATTTCCCATGCATAAATGTTGATGATGTCTTAGGTGTGCCTGCCATGGGTATCATATGAAATCCCTACATATAGATACAACAATGTATAGATCATTCACACATGTTTACAAATTCAAATTAAATTAGATCTATGATGTGTATTTAATTTAAACTTAATAAAGTTTGAAAGCATGCACCTAAGCTGATGATGACTTAGGAGCGCTCACCACAACTTGTGGTTGGTCAGTACTCGATGTCACATAACCTCCCTGCATCTAGATACAATATATCATTTCACATGTGTACAAATTCAAATTAAATTAGAAATGTCCACATGAATTAAAATATATATTGGTTTGTACCTAACCAAAAGGTGAGCCCAAATCCACAACACTCGAAATACAGACACGGTCATAATGAGATTCAAGCATCATGGGATCATGCATCTACACCGAACACTTCTTGAATTAATATTATATTATATATATAATTAGATGTTATTATTTACACAAATTTTTCACATTTCAAACAAATTATTTAAATGTGCCTAAGTTCAAAAGAGGAACATACCTGTGTAGGATGATCCTTAGAATATAGTAAATCCATATATGACTCTATCCTAGATGCATGTGGGTCACCTAAAGTGAATTCCTGAGTATTCCCATAGCTTAAGCCTCCATGCTCTCTATTTCCCACTTTAGTCGTTGCGTATGTAGTCTAATGAGTGAGATGTCCTAAAAGAGAACTCAATGTAATGTCGATAACATTGTTTTTTGTTGAAATGTAGCGGGAACACTAGGAGAAGGAGGAGCAACAATAGGAGCAATCGGAGCACGTCACTGAGGATCGACACATGCTCCTAATCTATTTTGGGGCATGCCACACCCAACTCCCTGAAATGGCCTCATATCAAAATAGTTGGGTTTTAAACCCAACTCAAACTTAGCACATAACTTTCTCAAAAAGTATAGGGGCACCTCACAATTTCCATGTGGTGGAGTATCAAACACCATCCACCATCTATCCCAAAAAATTGTAGCTATCTGCGGGTGCCTACACCATTTAATTGAAATTCATTTTTTGGTGGGTGGAATTGGTTCGTTTGTTTGGGGGCTAAAAAAATGTTGGAAAATTGCTTGTTTGGTAATTTTAAGGTCATAAATTTCTTTATAGGAGAATCCGTCTACATAGAATTGTCTCCTCTCTTCTCTCCATTGATGGAACCTATCTAGGTCCACATCAATAGATCAAGCAAAATTGACAACAATTTGCATTGAAGATGCAAACCGTGCGAGATGGGGGGGATATTAGGCTCATTTTTTATCAAATATATATTTTCTTGAATCGCACTATGCTTGCTCTAATGCTCTTTCTTAATTGAGCCTGATCTACTATAGGGCATGGGGGGTTAGGAGGTGGAGAGTGTGGAGGTGTGGGGTTTTGTTGTGGTGGCAGATCTGGATGTATGGGATCTTCAGGTTGTGCATTAGGTATAAAATTATCTATGTTAAATTAAGGCTCCATGTGAACAATGAAATGGCAACTACACGTTAAACAAATAAAAAATATATATCAACAAACTAATTAAATAGTGTACACAATTTGAAAGTTATAAATTACATTGAACGTGCACAAATTCAAAATACATTTCATTTGAAGAAACATTCAATTTATAACATTAAAAAATCCATAACATGAAAATCCATAGCATGTACATTAAATTATACAATTAAAGTCATGTACATGTAGGTCCTTGGTTAAATTCGAGCACTTTATCTTCTAGTAACCATATGGTTTCATTTTCCTTGCAAGGCTAAAATTGAGTGGTGTGTTGCTGTTAATTTCAAATTATTGTATCATTCTATCTTGGACTAATGAATTTCATGCCTCGGTGATTCATTTTAGATGATTCAATGTATGTCCTAACCTATGCATTGATTGTCAATGAAAGATGCCTCCTAGGCATCATGTCACTCGTCAAAGTGGGAATGAAGGGAAGGCTAAGAACCCACCTAAGAATCTTATTGGTGGTCCTCAATATATTGATCTCCTTCAAGATATAATAGTAAGGGGCCCTCATCAAGAGGAATCTATGTGTGAGAATTTGTAAATTAATGTAATAAAGAAGGTGGATGTGAATCTGTGTGTAGATTGAATGCATTTTTAAAGGTTTTGTAATGGTAGAAATTAAGAGATTCTTAACATGTATTTGTGGGTAACTACAAATTATTATATTTTCTAGCAAGGAGGTACTATAGGACACTTGCAATAAATTGGCAGTATTACTACAAATGACTTGCAACCTAAAGGTAACAATTTCTTGTAAAAAAGGGGCAATGATACAATGGGTGACTTATATCATAGAAAGGTTGGAGGCACTTGAAATTTTATTTGAGATTTAACTATTTATTAACTTAGATTTATTATGAGATGTAGATAGTAGGAGGTCAACTAGTGTTTTTGTTTAGTTTGTTTAGTGGTACAATAAATTGGATGAGTGAGTAGCACGTTGTGGTTTCTATATCTACTATAATGACAAACTATGTTGTAGCTACTCTTGTCTTTAAGGATTTTAGTTATATTTATAGCTTGTGTTTAGATGTTGGGTTGGGCCCTATTTTAGTTAGAAATTAATACAATATTTAGTGTGCCATTAGCTTGGAAAATGACCTAAACTTTCATATATAAATGAAGCATGTTGATGTAAAGTATCTTTTTTTTTATGATGTGGTGGGGATGGGAGAGCGATGTTAGATAAATTTGATAATATGAAGAATGTTACAAATATGTTAAAAAATCTACTAAAAATAAATAGGTTTAGATAGTGCGATGAAACTATTAGTCTCGCATCCCCTAGTAAATGTAGAAGTTGTGAAAGCCAACCTCACAGACCCCGAAGATCACCTGCATGCAAATAACCTGTCACAGAAAGAAGGCATTCCAGACAAAAGGAAAGGGTGCTCTGAAAGCTGAAAATTGTATTAATCAGAGAGTCGAAATAAAATACAATGATCAATCCTTATAAAAGGAGATTGTGCAACCCTAAAGAAACCCTAATAGGTAGACATTTAATAATTAATATAATTATTAAATGTCACAATATGCAAACTAAAGTGAAATCTTAAGAGAGGAATAAAGATAACTTAATTAATATAATTAAGTTAAAACCTTTACTCTAACACCCCCCCTTAAGATGAGCAAGAGTGTAGCTACAAACATGTGCAAGAAAGCAAAGGTAACTATAATGCATGAAAGCAAACAAGGGTCCCGACAACTAGGCCAAGAAAGGTACCTGAATACAACCAAATCTCTGTAAAGTGGAGAAATAGAGAAAACCTCATGGGAAAAAATCTACTCCAAAAAGAGATGAAAGACATGAAGAACATCACTAAATCAGAAGAAGCTGCAAACAACTGTCAAAAGATGACTGCTATGGTGTTGAAGAACCTCCTCTGAAGATAGGATGATCATGATTAAGAAGACAACAATTTGCATGAGTTCCCCCAACGACACTACTCGAATCAGATGGCAAACAAAGGCAAACACCTAGAACGAAGATATAGATGGCACAAGTACCGATAGTCTAAAAAAATTGATCAACTGAGAATGGAAGATTCCTTCCAAGGAAAACCAAGGAAGCATTAGCACGAACAGTATAATACCCCCCATAATGTTGACTGGAGAGCCTAACAGATCCACTGAAATGTTGTGTAACACCCTATAGTGCATGAAAGAGAAGAAACATCTGAAAGTGCACAAGAAAGCACTTGCAACTGAAAAAGTGGTGTGCAAAACAAAGACACATGCATGAGGATGGAATCATATGGATCCACTGTCGTCGTGGAGGGACACTCACCGGACAAAGGTGTGATGGCAAAAAAAAAGGCACTACACAACCCCCCATGGCACTTTATAATACAGTGCAAGTACATAAATATGGCACAACCTTATGTGCAAAATCTCCAAAATACATGTACAATAGTGTGGCACTTTATCTCAGTGCATTTACATAAAAGATTGCTTATAGAAGATGATCATAATGTCATAAAAAGACACAAGCTATAAATACATGAAGAACAGCCAAAACCAAAGCATCCTATGCAAACAAGAAAATGCAAACCGAGTGCATGCACAAACCAATGTTCACATCTACCTCCATGATTAAAAGGACCTCAAATTTGATTTCTGAAGAATCTGTTTATAATGAGTAGACAAAAATAGAAACCCAGAAATCATTTTTTGATCCAGCAAGTAGAAGATGAAGAAATAATTTTTTTTTTAACTTTTAGCTAGGAGAAAAAATGACGCGCGACGGTTTTTGTGTTGTTGTTTTCTTCAGATCCGTGAAAGAAATCAAAAAATGAAAAGATACCCAGATCAGATTTCGACCCTAGCTACAAAACTTAGAAATTGTTTTTTGATTCAGCAAGCAGAAGATAAAAAAACAAGTTTTTTTAACCTTCAACCATTAGAAAAAATGATGCGCGCCAATTTTTGTATTGTGATTTTCTCCAATCCATACAAAATATCAAAAATCTAAAAGATACCCAGTTCAGATTTTGACCCTGACTACAAAACCCAAAAATCGTTTGTCCTACAACTAAGTGGAAGCTAGATTTCTAAAGCAAAAAATAAAAATGGCTTCAAACCCTTACACAGAAGAAAACTCTGTAAGTTGATATCTTCAAAAAAAGAACAGGAAGCTGCAGATCTGGAGCTCTGATACCATGTAGAAGTTGTGAAAGCCAACCTCACAGACCCCGAAGATCACCTGCATGCAAATAACCTGTCACAGAAAGAAGACATTCCAGACAAAAGGCAAGGGTGCTCTGAAAGATGAAAATTGTATTAATCAGAGAGTTGAAATAAAATACAATGATCAATCCTTATAAAAGGAGATTGTGCAACCCTAAAGAAACCCTAATAGGTAGACATTTAATAATTAATATAATTATTAAATGTCACAATATGCAAACTAAAGTGAAATCTTAAGAGAGGAATAAAGGTAACTTAATTAATATAATTAAGTTAAAACCTTTACTCTAACAGTAAATAGTTCACAAAAATGATTGTCAATGAGAATAAGAAAGATAAGTATAATACACAACTTACAATCCTAATGTTTGGCTATCTATTTTTTTTAATGTGACATCATTATTTTGTTGTGCACCTAAGCATGAAAAGACCTATCTAGGGATTATAATTTTATGACATTATAAATAGACCTATCTAGGGATTATGTGTGATTTCAGAGCTACTAAAAAGATAACAAATCTAGACATTATAAATCTAATTTAGGTTTAGGTTTTAGGGTTTAGGTCCTAAGATTAAGGGTTTTAGTTTTTAGGTCTATGTTTTTTAGAACCTAGGGTTTAGGTTTTTGGTTTCTAAGTTAAATGTGTCCAATTTAGGTTAAATTCTAGTTAATTTAGGTATAGATTTTATGGTTTTCAATTTACAATTTAACATTTTTCGTTTCAAATACAATTTAAAAACTATAAAATATTCAATATAAAATAAACAAAAACTAAATAACAATTACAAAATTAAAATGCAAGATATAAAGAAAAAAATTAGAATTCAACCAACCTAGAGGTCGATGAGGTCATTGTGTCAATAGGAGGAGGTGGCAGTGAAAATTTGGTTGAACTGGGCCCTTAGAAACACATAAATGAATTAAGCTCTCCCTCAAGCACACAGAAAAAATGCAGTGAGAAAATGAATAACATAGTCATTAATTAAAAAAAAAAAAATAGATTTAAGAAACACATACGCGTAATAGGGTACGTAGCCGAATCTAAACGCATAGTGTTCAAATTTAGGCTCGAGTAGCTAATCCAAAGCGTGTATGCATTTCCTGCAATTTTTTTTATTTTGGCTAAAACTTTCCCTCTTCGTGGACCCAACTTCCAAAATTTACCCTTACATAATTATATTAAGTTCATTTGCAATAATCGAGTAGTCACAGTTAGGGCTGACCCTAAGGTTATGCACTTATGTGAGACGACAGCTGCTAGTTAGGTTTTGGTTATGCCTACTCTTATCCCTTCAATGTCTTCCAATGTGTTGATGTCTACTCCTGCAATACCTATTACATAAGATATTCTAGAGATAGATGTTTGTGAAGAAGATCCTTTTGAAGAAATAAATATTAAGTTTTCTCCTTCTACCTCTTCACAAGAGAATGCATTTCTTGGTGATGATTGGGGTTCTTTATACTTTACAAAATATTTCATTGGAGAATATAAAGTCAACTCAATCCACTTAGTCCTTCCAATAACATCATCCAAACTCGCTATCGAAGATGATCATTCTTCTGCATCACAGGGTAATGTGAATGCAAATTGTAGTATTCTTAATGTCGATCTTCCTCCTTTTGACAAAGATGATCACACTTCTATTAAAGAATTTTATGTTTATAGTTCTGTCAAGAAGGATGATGATGATCCCATAGAGGAGTATAATCCCCATTGCTGGAATAATTCTCTCTATGAAGATCCCCCTCCTCAATATTTGTAAACACGTTATGGCCCTGTCTTTAAGCTTTTCTCTAAATATGGCAATGGGAATAACAAGAAAGGAATTCAGGTCCGTATACAATTTTTACCTCGTAAGCGTAATTTGGGGCTTGGTTTCTTGAATGAACAATCTAAACAAAAACTATATTTGAATGTGGATGTGATTTCCACTCAACCTCATTCTTGCAGAATGATTCATCCACCATTATCTACTATCTTCATGCCTTTTTCTTATGAGAAATCAAGTCTTTCTCCATAAGAGAAAGGGTTGCTTCCTACTCATTCTTTATCTGAGAAAGATTTTATTTTGTTGAGGCTTCTTAAAGCCCACTTGATTACTCTTCTTTCTCCACATGTAAGAAATCTCACAAGCATGATAAAGAAAAAATTCCTTTTGTGCATACCATCAAGTGTCTGGCCATTCCATTAGTGAATGTAAGGCCTTGATGGATAAAATACAACTTCATGATTCAGGTTCCATCACTCATTGATTTTCTAATTCACCTACCTCTTCTTCAAATGACAAGTGATTTTGAGGTTTACCTCTATCCTCTATGTTCTAAGCATCTTGCATGGTTCTCCTCCCTTGTATGTTCGAGGTAGTAATAACTTGTTCTGAAGATGTGTTTCCCCCTTAAAGAACCCCCTCTCTTCTCTATGCCTTTCAAGAGAAGTGTCCCTTGATTGGACCCCTTTTCTTTTGAATGGGTTCCCGAGGGGCCCCCTTTGAAAGCTTGTTCTCTTAAATGAATTCATTAGCATCTAGTTTGGGGGAAACCTGGCTAGACCTACCTTCTTTGTGAATGTCTTACAACACAACTTACAATAGCCACAAGCTTCTTTGATCAATCTTACTATGTAGGACTGAGAACCTGTAGAGCTCCTTTGCATCAATCTTTCCTGACATGTTTAGTCTACATATTAGCATGTTGCTTTCCAGGTGCACCTATGAAGTTTCTTTTCAATCAATCTTGTAGGACCAAGCACCTGTAAGGCCCAATCCGACTTTGCAAGGTCCCCCTACATCGATCTTTCCTTGGGAGAGAATACTTGGGGTGCCTTATTTGCAAGTTTGAGGACCTATAAAGTGCTTTCATCTTGCGGGATCTATTCACCATTGATCTACAAGCCTTCAGTGCAGTTTTTTCAAATTTGTAGGAGAGAGTACCCACATAGCCTTTTTTTCACCTTCCGTACGTTTGTGAATCTATGACGTATTTGTTCAAATCTCCTTGGGTCTAAGGAATTGTGGAGCCATCTCTCTTGGAATTTTCATTCATTTCAAGCTTCTCTATCTATCTTAAATTCTCTTTCTTCTCAATTGTGTATATCGGATCGAAGATCTACATCTTCTTCATCTTGAGTATATGCTCTTTCTCTTTTCAATATTCGTTGCTTCCTAGAATTTTGGGTGCATTCTTCTCTTGAAGCAATCAATCCTTACATTCTTCTCTCCATTTTAGAATTCTTCTATGTGTTATTTCTTAATTTGGGGACAACACATGGTATTGAGACAACCTTTTACATTAAGGTCTCTTTCACTTTGTTGACTCAAATCCTTTAGTTTGTTGTGTTTTTTATATGTTCTAACCCTATGATGTAGTGGCTTTCTATTTTCTAACATTATTGTCTTGTGAAGGCCTTTCTTGTCTAATGCATTTGTTTTGTAGGTCTTCAACCTGGGGGCACACTTCCTTCATTCGAAGAATTGTCTACTTCCTCTACAGTATTCTTTTGGTATCATGATGTTATTTATTTTTATTATATTTCCTTTAGCATGCATATTAGTGTAGATTCATATGCTTGCTAAAGTGGGGGGAAAATTTAATGTCATAAAATTGCACCTCTTGCAATTCCACATACATTCTTGTATCCACTATAGTTTCCATTCCCTTAGCATTTGTGTAGGCTCATTTTAACCCCTGCATCAACCTTTTTCCCTCTCAAGATACTCGAGACCCCTTTTCAGCAGCTACCTTCGTGCATTAGCTTTGCATCAAACATTTTTCTTTTCTCCTTTTTTTCATTTTGTAGTGTGATGTGTCTAGACACTAGTGTGCCATGCAGACGTCTATGTGTCGTGCATCCTATGACATTTCGATGTTCAAACGGTAATTTTTGAGTATGTTTTCCTCTTGTCAAATAACTTTTTCGGTGCTAACAACTCGAGATGCCTTGTAACCACCCAGGAAGCTTCTTTTCCCTCTTATTCTCTCTTTATATGCTATCTTTTCAATGTATTTTGGTCTTCTGAATCTTTCTAGCTTTGGCTCCTTCCTTTTCCTCTATTGCTTTTGCTATCTTTCTTGCACAACTCTTTATAGCTTGCTACAACAACACTCAAGCTCTTATGTTCTGACAAAACTCTTTGCAACTCTCTTGGCTCTCACAACTTTGTCTCTCTCCTTGGCTTCCTCAAGCTTTGCTGGTAATATCTATCTTGCTTATCTTGTGTCTTTGAGCATCTTGGGATTTCTCACATCCCCTTTCTAATAATTTTACTATCTTTTCTATTAATCTATCTCATGATATGGGTTCTCCTCCTTGAGCGAGGATTGATTTTATCACTCCATATTTTCTTACTTTGTTCACTTTCTCTATCTAGCTATCCATGGAGTTGGGAACACCAAAACGGGGGTTTGATTGAGGAAAACACCTATACAACTCCCCAAAATTTTTCCCTCGATCTTATATGTGCAGGTGTTGAAGATATCTACTTGTTGGAGGCTTCATCACTTGGGTTATTGTGATCATGTTCTCTCTCTCTCTCTATCTTCTTGAGTTTTAACATTTACATTCTACTTAGTTTAGATTATTTTATTTTATTTAGTTTGTTCTTTGTTACTTTCTCACATTCCAATATTTCTAAGTAGCCAGAGTAGAATTAGTCACTTTGTGTTTTCTGAGGCATTCTTAGTTTTCTATCCATACAAGACAAGACGCATTTGGACTCCAGTGTGTTGTGCTACAATCCATTTGTCACGCTACCATCCTTTGGCTGAAAACTCGCTAGTTTGTCTGAAATACGTTTGTGACCTACTCATTTTGATTTTGAAACCTCACTTTGTTCCCTGAGGTAGTCTAGGGAAGTTCTCCCCTTTGGATTCTCTTGAGAATAAAGAGACTCATGAGTAGAGAATCCCCCTTCTCTACAAAAGTAAATAAAAAAAACTAAAAACACAACATACACAACATAACACCATATTTATGTGGAGAACCCAAGAAGGAAAAAACCATGGTGAGGATTATCTCACAATACAAAGTAGTTGCAATATCAAATACAATAGACTCACAATCAAAGGGCTCACTGACAATGGCTCATTGCTAGAATAGAAAGAAGAAGAAAGAAGATTGGTACAATCAGAAATCCATCTCAGAGCAACAAAAAAGTTTCACTACCACACCACCAGTACATTCACACTCTCTGTAGAATGTAGACACCTTCTGCTCACTACTTCCAATAGTCTTAGTCATTAAGGCTCACACTGTACCTTGTACTTTTTCACTTTACATCATAATTTACATCACACACACTTCATATGTACATCCTCCATCAACTCAACATATATATATACCATCTTCAACCTTGAAAATAATTTACAAGGTTGGCTATGCACTTCAACCGTGAAAATTCAAATTAGGTTGGCACTAAGCATTCTTTCATTGGAGAGGAATGAAGGCATACCACATTACACCTTAACTTGGACTTGAATCCACTCATACACGCCATGCCACACTAACACAAACATAGAAGCAAATCTGCAATTAGTGTAAACACCAAGGTCGGTCAAACTTGTGCTAACACCATTAAACATTTGAGTACACACTTTACCAAATCTAAAGATGAATTTTGGACCACACACAACACTTAAACACAAATCTGGAATATTCCAAAAACACCCAAAAATTTGACAAATCATTTGCAACATCATGCACCTGAAGAACATACTCATTTTGTAGACCTAGTTAACCTTCCACATACTATAACACATGAATCCAACCTTGTGGAGCACCAAAATTTGAACCACTTAGACTAAAAATAGATATGAGTAATGTAAGCACACCCTTAGATCTGGAAGACTAGAAAACACATTGCAAAGAAATGCGGAGAAAAACCATTTCTCCAGACAACACTTCTTTCATAATTCACACACTAGTGAACACAACTTTCTCTACACAACGATCCAAGACAAGAAACTTTGGATATAGCACTTCTTAACACATGTGATCAACATATCTAAACTACATAAGTATATATTCAATACAAAATAAGTGTAGGGAGAAAAATAGAACACTACTCATGTTAGGAAAAATAAGGTGTCTCAACCTTTGATTTTTTCATAAATTGGATTTTTATAAATATTAAAAGTTGTTGATTTTCTCACTTTGTGTTTATGAGTTACAACTTGTAAGTTTCTATTTGAATGAGGAGTCAAGTTAAAAAAAAAAATACAGGTGGAGTTGTGCATAAAATTTTCTTTTATTTCTATGTTGAGTTTGCATGAAATGTGAGTTTTCGAAGAGTAGTTATTTTCACAAGTCCAAATTTTGCAGATTGGCATGTGGTGACAATTTGGAAACTTACCATTGTGCATCTGTAGTGTTTTTGGTGCTTTCCATGTTACATATTCAACCTTTTTAGTTGATTTAGAAATGTTTATTTTATGCATTGTAAGCTCTTATATATTGAGCACTTGTATTTTGGAGTTGAAAGTTGTTGTTTTGTTGAAGTACCATTATGTTTTCTCGGAATTAGAATTGTGAAGAAGTGTGAAGACTCTTGCAAGAGCATAGCTCTGGAATTATATTGTAACCGTTTAATTGTTGTTGAATAATATAATTGAGTTGTGTGTTGGAGTGTGAATTTTTTCTCTTCAAAGGGTTTTCCCCACGTAAATATTTTTGTTATGAGTTCTTTTTTTATCTATTTATGATATGTATGTGCATATAAATTTGTAACAATTAAAGGTGTTTAAGAATTTTTTGCAATTCTCTCCTGCTTAGATTAGTGTAGGAAGCTTCTTCCACTTACTCGGCTTCCTTTTAGTTGGTATCAGAGCCTGGCCAACTTTGATTCTATTGTTGGTTTTGAAGGGTTTTTTGAGCTAATATTTGTTTCAATGGGTGTTTTGCAGAAGGGTATTTTGTGACCTTGTTCTAGGTGAAAGATGGCAAGCACATCCAATAGAACTGAAATGGAGAAGTTTAACGATGAAAACTTTGAGTGTTGGAATTGTGGCAAATCTAGTCATTTCATAAAAGAGTACATGGAAGAGAAAAATAGAAAAGAAAAAAAGAGTTTCTTAGATTTCAACTCTGATAAATCCTCTCAAAATGATGCAGATGCATTTGTCACAGCTTTAGCAATGCATGCATCTGAAGATGTGTGGTTGATAGACTTGGGTGCTTCTTTCTACATGACCTCTCATAAAGGTTGGTTTTCGAAGTATGAATAATATGACAATGGGAAGGTGTATCTAGGTGATGACTCTCACTTGGAGATCGTTGGTTGTGGAAGATTAAAAATTAGATTCCCTGATGGAAGAGTGAAGGGGATTGATGGTGTATTGCATAGCTCAAGTTTGGCATGAAACCTACTTTCTATGAGTAAACTAAATGATGTGGGAGTGCAATTTTTTTTTCTCGAGTGGTGGATGCAAGATGACAAGAGGAGCTATGGTGTTGGATAAGGGTGTTCGAATTGGCACCTTGTTCAAGATGGATGCATGCACAGTTGAGTGCAATAGTTCCTCTGATAAACCAAAGAAGAAATCTTTGGATTCTTCATCCTCACTGTCAGATCGATTAGAGAAATATTTTGTAGCTACATCTAATGGTCATGCATTTTAGGTACCTAAGAGTGCTCATACCTTGGAAATGAAGCTTCCTGCGAAGAAGATAATTTTGTGGCATCAACAAATTGGTCAAATTAGTGAGAAGGGTCTTAGAGCCTTGAAATCAAAGAGCCTTGTTGAAGGCCTTGATGATTGTAATCTCGAGTTCAACTTTTGCGAACATTGTGTTTATGGTAAACAACACCATGTTACTTTTCACTCTAGTTCTCACAAGTCTTCTAGGGTTTTGGACTATGTTCATGTAGATGTATTTGGTCCTATAAATGTTCCTTCATTGTCAAAATTTATATATTTTGTTTCTTTCATAGATGATTACAGTAGAAGGAAATTGGTTTATTTTCTCAGAAGAAAAGCTAAAGTCTTTAGTCGATTTAAGGAGTTTAAAGCCTTGGTAGAAAATTAGACTAGTAGAAAGATTAAGTGTTTGAGGACTGACAATGGAGGTGAGTTTTGTTTAGCATATTTTGACAAGTTTTGTAAAGAGCACAAGATTGAGAGACATAATACAACTCTATATACCCTGCAAAAAAATGGAGTTGTAGGGAGGATGAATAGGACATTGATGGAAAGGGCTAGGAATATGTTGAGTGGTGCTAGACTTGAGAAGAAGTTCTAGGCTAAAGCAGTGGCCATTGCATGTTATTTAATTAATAGATCTCCTACATGAACTCTTGTTGATAAGACACCCATGGAGGCGTGGTCTAGTAAAAATCCTTCAATGATACATCTCAGAGTATTTGGTTGTCAAGCTTACACTCATGTTCCAATTGAGAAGAGGTCTAAGTTAGAGAAAAAAGAAATTAAATGTATTTCCATTGGCTATGGTGTCAATGTGAAGGGGTACAAGATTTGGGATCCAGTGGCCCAAGAGGTTCTCTATAGCAGAAGTGTGATTTTTTGAGAGATGAAACCTTCTACTGTTGAGCTAAAACCAGAGAAAGAGGAGAAACAAAAGGAGTTAGTTCAAGTTCCATGTACTCTGATGAAAGAAGAACTATGTACTCCTATTGAACTTGGTGATGAGGAGAGTTTGAGAGTGTCTGAAAGTTTTGAAGAAGAAAAACCTCAACGTTAGCAATTCAAGAGTTCTACTAGAGAAAGGTGGCAACCTGATAGGTTTGGATATTCACTTGAAAGATTTGGTTATTCTTTGTTGAATTCTAGTTGCATTTTTGCTTTGATTGCTAACACTGATGAGCCTAGGACTGTTAGAGATGCTATGGGTATGAGTGATGCAGATTCCTAGATGAAATCCATGGATAAAGAAATGGATGCATTGAAGAAAAATGATACATGGGATCTAGTACCTTTTCCTAGAGGAAACTCGTTGGATGTAAATGGGTGTTCAAGAGAAAATATGGTCTAGATGGTAGTGTTGAGAAGCATAAGGCACGGTTGGTCACTAAGGGATATTCTCAGGTGGAGGGAATTGACTATGGTGAGATTTTCTCTCCTGTTACGAAGCTGAAATCTATCTTATTCCTATTATCACTTGCAGCAGTGTATGATCTAGAAGTGGGATAGATAGATGTGAAGACAACATTCCTTCATGATGACTTGGAGGAAGAGATTTATATGTCACAACCAAAGCATTCCATGGTTAAAGGTACAGAAAATTTGGTTTGCAAGTTGAAAAATTCTTTGTATGGTCTTAATCAGTCTCCTAGAATGTGGTACTAGAAGTTTGATATTTATGTGTTGTCATTGGGATTTCTAAGATCTAAATCTAACCATTGTGTGTAATAAAAATTTGATAATGGTCACATTCTCATAATTGCATTGTACATAGATGATATGTTATTTTTTGGGAATGGTAAAAGTTTGATTTCAGATTTGAAGTCTCAGTTGTCAGCACAGTTTGAGATGAAGGGTTTAGGTGCAGCTAGGTATATTCTAGTAATAGAGATTAGAAGATACAGAGCTAACAAAAATATTTGTTTAAGCCAGAGCAAGTATGTGAATACAGTGTTGAAGAGGTTCAGTATGACAACTTGCAGACAGTTAGTTGTTCCTATATTGCATGGGACGAAGCTTTCTATGGAGGATTGTCCAAAACCTCCTACTAAAATGGAGGACATGACCAAAGTACCATATACGAGTGTTGTTGGTAGTCTAATGTATTCTATGGTCTATGCAAGGCCATACATTGCCCAAGTTGTGGGAGTCTTGAGTCGGTCTATGGCTAATCCTGGACGGGTGCATTGGGATACAGTGAAGAGAGTGTTTAGATATTTGAGGGGTACTTCCGAGTATTCCTTCTGTTTTCATGGTTATCTTACTAGACCTCGACACTCAATGAGTATTCATGGATATGTGGATTCAGATTGGGTAGGTGACATTGACAGTAAAAGATCTACCAACGGATGTGTTCATGATGTTTGGTGGTGCTATCAGTTGGATGAGTAAGTGGAAAGTTGTAGTCACTTTGTCCACTACAAAAGAAAATTAGATGACAACAACTCATGCTTGCAAAGAAGCCATTTGGCTTAAGCATTTGTGTTCTATTATTAATTTTGATGTAGGGAAGATTACTATCTATTGTGATAGTCAGAGTGTCATTTGCTTGGCAATGAATCTTACTTTCCATGCCAAAACAAAGCATATTTATGTTCAATTTCATTTTTTTCGTGTTATGGTGGAAGATGGAAAGGTGAAGTTGGAGAAGGTTGACACCCTGACGAATGTTGTTGATGCATTGCCAAAGCCAGTGAGCCTAGAGAAGTTCAGATGATGTTCGAAGTCTATGAGAGTCACGGCCTCTAGCAATTAAATCTTGTTACTTTCATTGGCTCTTAAAAAGGTGTTTGACAAGTGGGAGAATATTAGAATAAAGAAGGTGTCTCAACCTTTAATTTTTTCATAAATTGGATTTTTCTAAATATTAAAAGTTGTTGATTTTCTCACTTTTGTTTTTGTGAGTTACAACTTGCAAGTTTCTATTTGAATAAGGAGTCAAGTTAGAAAGTTGTGTTTTTATAGGTGGAGTTGTGCATAATTTTTTTTTCTATTTCTGTGTTGAGTTTACATGGAATGTGAGTTTTCAAAGAGTAGTTATTTTGGCAAGTGCAAATTTTGTAGATTGGCATGTGGTGACAATTTGGAAACTTACCACATTGTGTGTCTATAGTGTTTTTGGCACTTTCCATGTTGCATCTTCAGCCTTTGTAGTTGATTTAGAAATTTTTATTTTATGCATTGTAAGCTCTTATATATTGAGCACTTGTATTTTGGATTTCAATGTTGTTGTTTTGTTGAAGTACCATTATGCTGCCAAAATTAGAATTGTGAAGAAATGTGAAGACTGGATTGCAAGAGCATAGCTCTAGAATTATATTGTAACTGTTTAATTGATGTCAATTAATATAACTGAGTCGTGTTTTGGAGTGGTTTTTTTCTCCCGAAAGGGTTTTCCCCACGTAAATATTTGTGTTATGAGTTCTTTGTTTATCTGTTTATGATACGTATGTGCATCTAAATCTATAACAGTTAAAGGTGTTTACGGAATTTTTACAACTCTCTCCTACTTAGATTAGTGTAGGAAGTTACTTCTCCTTACCCGGCTTCCTTTCAACTCAGCTACACTAAGCACTCTTTACCACACTATCTCCTATTCTATTCAAATTTTCTCAAAAGCACTTGGAAACCAAGCATCACAACACATTCTCATCATCTGCAACACTTCCTCATTAAAACCAAACCATCTACAATACAACTCAACCACACATATTCTTATCAAGGAAATACTAGACGTTGACACTAGTGAGACTACTAATGACAACATATTGCAACAAATTTCAAAGTTTCTCCATATGTTGACATCAATGCAACAACAAAGATTTTTTTACATCAATGACAACACAAACTTCATAGACTTCCAACAAAAAATTCTAACAAATATACTCCTTAACAAAATGGTGTTCCTAAAAGAAAGAATAGTACCTTAGTGGATAGGGAATAGTGTGTTCTACAATCCAAGGATCTTCCTTTATTTATTTGGTTTGAGGCTACCAATACTACATTTCATGTCTTGAATAGATCTCCCACAACTTTGTGGAAAATTACTCCTAAAGAAGCATGGAGTGACTTCAGAATCCAAACGTTGAGACTTTTAGATTATTTGGATGTGAAAATTTTTCTCACATACTTTATGAGATTAGAGAATAAAATTGATAAGAAAAGTGTTAAGTGTGTCTTTATTGGTTATGATGATCAAAGGAAAGGAAACATGTTGTATGATCCTAGTGTAGAGGATGTGTTCACAAATAGGGATATCTTTTTTAATGAAGTGTTTGAGAATATTATAAAATCATCTCCTATTCCACAAGTGGACATACATAGTGATGAATCTTAGAATTCCTTTGAGTCCAATAAAATTCCTAAGGAAACTTCCAATATTGTTGAAGAATCTAGTCCTCCTCCAAATACCAAGACTTATCAATAAATTAACCAAAAGACTCAACAAATTAGTTATGCTCTTATGATCAACATAATGAGGACCAATGATCCTCAAACCTATGATGAGGCTAAGAGAAAAAATGAATGGGAACAAGATATCAAGAATGAATATGACTCTTTGATAAATAATAAAACTTGGGAATTGGTGGAATTTCCAAAGGGAAATAATGTGGTCAAACATTAGTGGCTACATAATACTAGGTTCAAGTTTGATTTTAAGCATTTAAAAACACAAGGCAATATTAGTGACCGAAAGGTACTCATAAAAGGAGGAAATTTACTACATAGAAACTTTTTCTCTAATGGAAAAGATCAATACTATCAAGACTATTATAGCATTGGAAACTCATTTTAAGTGGCCTCTTCACCAAATGGATATTAAGAATGAACTTTAGAATGGATAAATTAATGAAGATATTTATATTACTCGATCATAAGGATTTAAAATTTCAAGATAGGAACACTTAGTTTGTAGGTTACAAAATTATCTCTATGACTTGAAGCAAGATCCAAGTGCTTGATATGCTAAGAATGAAAACTATTTCAAAACTCAATGATTTCATAATATTCCTCATGATCCAAAATTGTATTTGAAGGGATCTCATGAAGGTGGCATAATTACTATTATACTTTATGCTAATTTTATCATCATAGGAAATAATGTATGAACAAAATTGGTTTCATAAATTTAAATTTTAAGGATATATTTGAGATGACATACTTTTTTTCTTTACATTACTTTCTTGGCATCCCAGTATGACTCAAAGATGATGGTGGAATTTATGTCTCTCAATTCAAGTATTCTTTAGACTTATTGAGCAAGTTTAGGATGGAAGATTGTAAAATTGTTTCCACTTTGTGCTTACTCCAAGATTGAATTTGACTAAGGATATGGAAGGTGAGAATGTTGATCCTACCTTACACAAGGAACTTGTTGATATTCTTATGTACTTGAATCACACTCAAGACTTGATATTTATTTTGGAGTAGGTGTGCTTTCAAGGTTTTTGAGTTCTCCTAAGGTTCCACATTGGATGAAAGCAAAGAGAATATTAAGATATGTACAATAGACTTTGAATATGAGTTTTTATTACTCTTCTCTTGTAGATCTATATCTTGTAGCATATTCATATTCATATTGGGTATGTTGTGCATATGATAAAAAATATACCATAGGTTTTATTCTATCTATTGGTCCTAGCCCATTTCATGGTCTATTAAGAAGATATGTACTATTTTTTATCAAATATAAAGGTCAAATATATAATAGTGAATGAGGTAACTAAAGAAATAACTTGGCTATAGGCTATTATTTTAGTACTCAAGCAATATCAAGCAAGGCCTTATTTATTTCATTATGAAAATAAAAGTTCCATTGTTTTCAAGAATTTAATTTTTCATGCTAGAAAGAAGTATATGGAGGTCTACCACCATTATATCAAGCATCTCATCTAGCAACAAGTGATGCATCTTCAATATTGTAGGATAGAGAACTAGATAGATTATTTTCTAACAAGGCTTTATGTGAGACTAAGTTTGTATATCTTAGAAGTAGATTCTAATATTATGATAATTCACCTAAATATTTCATGGTTGCCATTCAAGGAGGATTATTGTGAATTTCTACCATTATATTATAGTGAATAAGTGATTATAAATGGGTACTTAGCAAGGCTTTGTGTCAAAACCTATCTTTTCTAGATTATGAGGAGATATTCAAAAGTAATTAGTATAATTATTTTTTGTGGGTATGTTATAATAAATTAATTATATGTTGGAACATACTAGCTGACTATTACCACTCAACATTGTTCTTCACTAGTGCATATTAAATACTTTTCCAACTACTATAATATGTATATTGTTAATTAATGATGTGTGTTGTTATAAATTGAATATGATAAGAAGATATCTATGTGCTCTAGTTCAAATATTCTTTGTGTTTTGTTCTTAGTTTTAGAGGAAAAAAATGATACATAGGAGGTTGTTCATTGAAAGAATATTTTTTATGGACTTTCCTTGTAATTTGTTAAATGTAACAAAAATGTGTGCTTCCATTTTTGTCATGTAAACTCAATGGGATTATTCTCCTAAGAATGTATATATATATCACAATTTTGGAATATCTAGGAGGTGATGGAGAAAATTGATGAAGAACATCCTACATTGACACTATCAACTACACATCCCTAACATTAGTGAGAGTCCTTTCTTCATAAAATTAAAATGAGGAACTCAAATCCACACTTGTAATCAATTTAAGTGAAAAAATCATGCAACCTTCAACCATGTATCTATTGGTAGTTGTTATTGATGTCAACACTAAGGCTTGTGTTGTTGTCATTTATGTCAACACTGATCGTTGTCATTGATGTTAACACTAAGAAGTATGTTGTTAGTCCCTAGCATTGATTGTATTTGTTGCATTCATTTTGGGCTAACATTAATTGGATGTAATGCCTTATCAAAGAAGAGAAGAGTTGAACAAGTTCAAGATTGCATACTTCACCAAAGAAGCATTATTGTTGATGTTCATATAATGAATTATTGCTATCAATAAATTTGATTTCCTAATGGTTTATTAAGTTAAGGATTAGAAGCATGAATAATGCTGGAGAGATGTTGTTAAAGGTCTAAAGTATGTCTCATTCTCTCTCCTAATGTTCATGATAATACATGTGTTTCTGAAAGAATATTATGAACTTCGCAAGTTTCTCAAGTGTTTCTAGTTCAGGAATCCACATTGAAGTATGTCTAGGAGAGTGCTCTACATTCCTCCACTATTGCAGTTTTGGTCTTTTGGTTTGGTATTTAATTTAAGTGCTCTATGCACATTACATTCCTATATTTTTAGGTCACATGTGGTTCCGATGATACTCCTAGAAATTGCAAAAGGTTGGTAGTGTTCCTCGTCTGGACTGATTTGGGAAATGATTTGCATTTATTTGCATTAATTTCTCTACTCTTACGGCTTGTTGAAGTGATCCACAAGTTATTCTACAAATGCTACATCATCTAATTATGTGTTTTGTGTTTCATGAATAGAGTTTTTTGTACTTGTTTGGTATGCGTTGGTTATTGATTGCATGAAAATATGAAAGAATAGTATGAAAGTAATTTGGATGCTCAAGGAACATCCCTATTTGATCTACATGTTTCTAATTGGCCACTTTGGTGTCGCATTGTGTCTTGAGTTGTCTTTTTGGGTTATTTGTGGTTATCTAGCCAACAAAGCTTATTCCTTTGTTTGGGGGGCTACACCAACAATGGAAGATGTGTCATGCTAGATTTGGGTCCTAACCTATCTCATTTAGAACCACATCATGTAAATTCAATTGAAAGAATATGGTTCAACTAGTTATGTGCTTTAATATTTCAAACATATGTTTCCTTGATGTCGACTTAGGTTGATGTGTTCCTTCATGTAAATCATTTTGGATCACATTGAAAGAAGTGTTAAGACTCTTTTGGCTCTCTCTATCCTTGAGATAGGACCACATTGTGCTTTGGTGGCTGACCTGTTGAATTCATTATTTATTCTCTTCCTAACTAACCTAATTGAAGAATAAAAGTGTTGTGGTGGATATAAATGCAAGATGATTTTAGATATAGCTAGATGAGAAAGTGTACAATTCTGAAGAAGTGTGTGAATCATATCGAATATCCAATAGAGATAGTGTTGAAGATTGTAAAATAAAAGGTCAATTTTTCTATAACACCTCATTCAACAAAGTGTTGTGTTGGAAATCTTTGTAATTCTCTTTAAATCATTATGTATCCTACTCTAAGATAGTGAATCTCGTCATGTCCCAATATCTTGCTCCTAGAGTTGGTTGATACTTCAGTGCTACAAGTCCTATTTGTATCTTGCCCTAGGTAGTTAGCCTTCTAACAAGTCCTTTTGGTAGTGATCCTTATATTGTGAGTTAACTCTCACCATGGTTTTTCCCTCATTGGGTTTTCCAAGTAAATCCAATGTCTCATTATGCATGTGTGTGTTCTCTATTTCCATCTCTCTACTACTTGATCCAGAAGGATAATTTTTTAGTGAAAATTGAAGTGTCTCAATTGCTCCAAAATTTTGTACCATGTCGAAGAGCTTCGAAATATAATTCTAACACAAATTGAACAGGCTCAAAAGGAGTTTGTATTCTTGGGTTATGGCCAGTCAAAGTTTGGTCAAACTAGGTGTCAAAGGTTAGTCAAAAAGGTGAAAAATCATCTCAAAAATGGTCAAAAGCAGCATCATGACAAAGAGCCTGTCGTCACGATTCTGACGACGTTTGTTTTGCATCAAACAAAGTCTGTATGTATGAGATACAGTCAATCAAACTTTAAGTCAAAATGGGTTGACCATGCTGACATCAACATGACATTAGCATGGTGACATGGTAAAATAGTCAACACCATATAGTGACATGGATGAATCAGAACTTGACATGTGGCGGGGTGAGTAAGCATGCCATATCATCTAGCTGGTAGATAATAGTGAATCACCAACTAACACATGACACTCCTCCAACCAACTACATGTTGACATGTGGCACTCTCCTCCCTCTGGGTGCAATTGAAACTATCACTAAAAAGATGGTGGGAGTCAAAATAGAGACCTCCCAATTACAAAGCACGTGCTCAACCATTGAACCACACAACTTCTGCTAGACTATATTGGGCAGTGATTGGTTTTAACAAGTAACAGTTGAAATTTTTGTTTTAAAAATAGCAAGTCAAGGGGCTGAACCTCCATCCTCCCTGGTCCCAAAAAATTTACCCACCAATGCACCATCGTATAGTGACACATTAATAGTCGAGTTGGTTTTTTTAAACATCTCCTCAAAACTGAAACCCCTTATTTTTAATCTTTTACCCCTATATTTAAAAAAGACAAATATCCTTTTTTTTTTAAGGATTAAAGTAAATATTTTGAAGCCCGAGAAATGAAAATTAAAGGGCTTAGAAGGATTTAAAATATCTATTAAGATATTTTTTTAAATTATTGATATTTTAAAAGGGAAAGATTAGGAGAGATTTTTACCTAAAAGGGGAGATTTTGTAATCTTATGGTTTTAAACCATATTGAGTAAAATTTTTGTATAAAAGGGGATGAAATTAGGATATTTGGCATCCAAGTGATGGCTAAGGAGAGAATCATCCTTAAGACTCAAGTGTTTGTTTCTGTGCAATAGAGGAATGTTATGTTGTTGCGTTGTAGAGAGACGGACTTGTAAACTTGATAGTTGCCTTGTAATTCTTTGTGGAGTATAATCAAGGATCAGTCACTCCATTGGAGAGGGGCATGGAGATGTAGCCATATTGGCGAACTTTGTTATCAACTATTTTGTGTTCTCTTTCTCTTCTCTCTCTTTTTTGTTCATCACAGTTATTATGCTTTGTTCATTTTAAGCATTTTTCAATTATGTTAATTCAGTTTTAAAGCCTTAATTAATCATTGTAATAGTTAAACGTTCATAGCAATTGTTAGAGATCCTAATTCAGATCACTATTGATATGATTACTACTATATCTTTCATTGGTTAATTTTGTTGAAGGTGTTATATATTCTAGTTGATATAATCTACTATGTTATTGGTATGGTTAAAAGTTACATCTTTATCTACTAAAGGAGTGAGTTGTTCTAAAAGTTTCAAGTTCCAAAAGGGGTTAAGTTTTGTATGGACTAATTCACCCCCCCTCTCAATCTTCAAAAGTGTTCAACAATTGGTATCATATCCAAGTTCCTTTGTAGAATCTTAATAGCTTGAGATCAAGATCTGATATGGCACATGATGGATCATACAAGGGAACTAGGCTCAATGGGACTAATTACTCCTACTAGAAAATGAGAATGGAAGGACACCTAAACTCTCTTGGTTTTGTTGTTTAGAAACCATTCAAAAGTGGTTACGTTTCTCCTACCTCTTCTATTACAAATCCTATTGAAATTGGATTGTATGAATGTAATGCTAAATCCAAGAATGTTATTCTATGTGGACTTGTTGATCCACATTTATTGAAGGTGATGAATTACAATTCTTCCAAAGATGCTTGGGCGATTCTTAGTAGTATCTATGAAGGAGATTCTAAAGTGAAGCAAGCCAAGATGCAGATCTTCAAGACCAGATTTGAAACTCCGTGAATGACATATGATGAAGATATTGCAAGCTATATGCTTCAGGTTCAAGAAGTTGTTAGTAGCATTACTGATCTTGGTGAAGAAGTGAAGGAAAGTGAAATTGTGAAGAAGGTTTTGAGATCTCTCCCAAATTCCTATAGTCATAAAGTTTTTTCCATTGAAGAATCCAAAGACTTGGATTAGTACTTAGTTGAAGAAATGTTTGATACTCTTATTTCCTTTAAAATGAGATTTTGGTCAAGATGTTCCAAAGAAAGAAGCTACTTTCAAAGCCAACAAAAAGATTGAAGATGAGGCTCTTGATTAGAATGAAGATTTTGATGATTTTGAAGCCAACTTTGTGAGAAGACTAAAGAAAGGTACTCACAAGTACAAAGGTAAGTTACCTTTTAAATGTTTCAATTATGGAAGAATAGGTCATTTTGCATCCAAATTTCCATATAAAGAATCGGTTGATGATGATGAAAGAGAGAAAATCAAAAGAAGTTTGTATTCTAAGGATAATTTCTCTGAAGATGATGATAACAATTCAAATGATGAATCCCTATTCATGGCTTTGAATGAAAAAAAGAACAGTATTGATGTATGCAAAAGTTCTGGTACCTTGTTGGACAAAAGGACTAATGACAGATAAATGGCAATATGGACTGCCTTTCATGCAAAGGAAGAGGCTAATGTCTAGGTAATTGAAAGTGGATTTTCTCACCACATGATTGGTGGCATAAGTAAGTTCATCACTCTCAAAAAGGTCAATGGTGGAGCTGTTAAGTTTGGTGATGACAAGTCAATACAAAACTATGGAAAAGGGGATATAACAAGTGATGGAAAGAATAAAATTGAAGATGTATTGCATTTCAAAGGTTTGAAACACAATCTCCTAAGTGTTATCCAAATCTGTAGTAGATGTTACAACCTTAAATTTGATGTTAATGGATGTGAAATCAGAAAGGAAAGGTTTGGAAAACTTTTTTTTGAAGGAACAAGGACAAATGGTAATGTTTATCATCTAAAGGAGGATAATAGAAGAATTTGTCTATTGGTTCAATCCAAACAAAGTTGGTTGTGGCATAAAAGGTTGGGGCACATCAACTTTGAAAACATGGTAAGGATCAGTTCCTCTCATGCAATAAGAGATTTTCCGAGGATATCCAAGTCTACAAACACGTTGTGTAAAGAATGTCGGATGGGAAAGCAAACAAAGAATAGTTTCAAAAGTAAGGAGTTCTCTATTTCAATGACATTGGAGTTGATTCAAAAAAAATTATGTGGAACTACAAGGATAAGGATCCAACAAGGTGAAAGGTAATTTATGTTTCTTATAGAT
>VDFB02072498.1:75000-98175 GCA_007258455.2 Sequoia sempervirens
CACTTCATTCATTCATTGTAGACCTCGCTTCATTTGTTAGCTTGGCACTGAGGCGTTTTGATTAGTTATAGCAGCTACTTGTATGGACGATAAAGATTTGGAGAGGACCTGGAGACTTTTGAAAAGGTGGGCAAGGAATTCAGAGTTTGTTGTAATGAATTTGAATTATTCGAGTCCCTTTGTAGTGAAGTTGGATTTTGGGACGCCCACTACAGTGAATTTAGAGGTAATTCGAAACCCTCATTACATTAAACAAAAATTGGAAACACTCATTACAATCTACTACTCTTAATGATGTCCTTTTACAATCTTGCCACTATTCTGCTTCATTATGTGTTCAAGCTAAATATAATAAAATTTGGGTGTCAGTGCCAAAATAGAATTTCCTCAAACAATTTTGATACATTTTCACTGCAAGTACACACTATCCTTGTGCAAAGTAAACATGTCCTAGATTTACCCACACATCAAGCATCTAAACAAAGATGTTTCCAAAAAAGCTTCTTGTACATGTGTAAACATTTCCTTTGTAATATCAAATTGACCCCTTTCAGCTAGCACAATGGTTTCCCCATTTCTAGCATAAACATTTCCTGGTCTCTGTGTTGGAACACTTTACAATGGCTCCCCCATTTGCAACATAAACGTTTTCACTACAAGTGCAAACTGTCCTTGTACAAAGTAAATAAGTGCTAGATTTACCCACACATTAGGCATCTAAACAAAGATGTTTCTTGCAACAAATTCTTCTACATATGTAAAAATCTCCTTTGCAATATCAAATTGACCCCTTTCAGCTAGCACAATGGCTGCCCCATTTGTAGCATAAACATTTCTTAGTCTCTATGTCAACACTTAAGTGGCCCCTTTTATGACATTAAGATCATCTTGAGTTATTATTATACTCCTATTTTGCAAGAGAAAAACCCCCAAGGCCCATGTGAAATGAATGATGAGCATTTGAGTTTCAACTTGGTTTTATTTTGAAAAGGGGACATTACATTGTACAAGATTTGTTTAACAGTAGAATAATTTAATCCACCTATTTGGGACTGTAAAATAAAAATAGATGAATTAATCTATTTTAAATTATATGTTCTTTTAATCTAGAATATGATAGAAAGATAAAACATAATACATTGAAGGACATAGAAAATGCTCTAAAATAAAGACTAAAATAGGTTGCCTATAAAAAATAAGAAATAGGAAAAATGAAAAGATAACATACAAATGATTCATTTGAGGTTTTTGATAAGATCTCATTTAACTATGCCAAAGGGATTTGGAAGAGACATAATATTTTATTGACTAAAATTTTGAGGTAGCTTATCCATCGCCATTGTATGCATCATCTTCTCTTGGAATTTGTTTCTACAATGCACCAAGCCTAGAATTGATTGAGGATGCACTTAAGGTGGATAAAAACTCATCAAATGCTTTATGTGTGCTTGTCATCATGGAACTGAAAATAGATGACTGGATTAAAGAAAAAATTTAAGAGAGGGGGACCAACCATGTCAAGGCTCTAGGTCACGGAGAACTGGGAATGGAGGGTTTCCCTAACTTACCTCACTCTAAAGGATATCTTGAAATAAGGAATCGAGAATGATGAGGACTATAATGTACTTTGATTATTCTGCAAATCTTGAACTTAGGTTTAGGCTAAGCAAGTTGATTTTTGGAGTTGGTACTGTGTCTCAGATAGTTCTCTATCTAAGGATGGCAGTGCAGTTCTAGGACATCAATGCAGTGTGCTGGAATCTCTCAAGTGCACTGGCATCTGTACGGTCAAAAAATAGTGAACAGAATATGAACTAATCAAAAACAAACTTACATCCTAGCTAGCTAATCTTGACAGTAAAAATAGAATGAGAAAGTATAGGAAATAGAAAATAAAGTAATAAAACAAGTAAACAAGAACCAGGGTGATGAAGATAACCTCACAAAGATGCATGTTTTGGAGCTAGTTCCACACGTTCTTTAACCTGTACACAAGAAAGAAGGGGGAAATTGTTGGGGTTGTATAGGGGCCTACCTCAATTAGTTTGGTGTTTCCACCTCCATGGATAGCAAGATAGCAACAAGATAGAAATATGTGATAAAGAAGTAAAGAAAGTAGAGATTGCAATAAACACTACAAAAAAGTATTATGCTACTCAACCAAATCACAAAGGAGAGGAATGAAACATTACCACCTCCACCCAAAATCTCACTATCAATGGAGGGGAATACGAACTTGGAAAGGCCACCACCACAACTGTGATGAGAAGAAGCCTCACAAGGCTCCAAGCCCATGCTATAATGGCTTGCTTCACATTTCTTTGCAGAGTTAATGGAGTGTTGCTAATGCAATGGAGGTTGAAGTTGTTTGAGAGTGAAGTGAGTGTTGAGAATGCTTGAGAATATGAAAGAAGGATGTAAGAACTTGTGAAGAGATGAAATCGAATGAGAAATGAATAAATTTGAAGGAAGAAGACGAAGAATCACCATTTTCGTCGGTTGGTCAAAGATGGAAATTACAAATCATTCCCTAATTGAAAGTGTAACACCTCACCAACTTTAGATGCAGAATCCATCAAGGATGCAACATGAAGATGAAATGCCATTTCCACCGCGTGTTTCTTGATATTTATATACTTCTACCCTATTAACACTTGATCTACTTTACTAAAGAACTCATCAATATTCGTATCATTAAAAGGGGAAGGGCATAGGAGCCACCACCCATTAAAATTTCCTTATTATTCATTTTAGAAATCAAATTGGTGAACATCACTCTTCTTTTCTTCCACTTGGCTTCTATCTGTTGTGTCGGTGAGAGAATTTCTATCTACACACTGTGTGTGTGTCCCCGACAAAAATTCTCTCATCAACACAACAGACAAAAGCCAAGTGGAAGGAAGGAAATTGGGTGATGTAGAATTATTCCTTCGGATTTGATTTTCTAAGGTGAGGATGGTAAAAGGGGAATTTGTGTAAGGGGTGAAAATTTGCTCCTATACATTTTCCCCCCACTTTAGTGAGCATGAATATTTATGAGTGCTTCAGTATAGTATATCAAAGTGTTAATAGGGTTATAAATTTATACCTAAACCGTCGAGGAAGCAGACCACAATCTGGCAAGCTCGAAAGCGCAAGGAAGGCAAAGGACTCCATAGCTCGGCAGAACTATGAAGCTATAGAATGAAAGCATCTTACAAGCCCATGAACCTGCAAGGAGGCAACCCCTAAGATCTCTCACATGAAGGAAGCCTGGAGAAGTGAGAACCTCATAAGCCCATAGACCTGCAAAGAAGGTGTCCTCCAAGATCTCTCACATGAAGGAAACCTAGAAAAGCACATTATAGACCTACAGATCTACAAGGAAGGTATCCTTCAAGATCCCTCACATGAAGGAAACCTAGAAAAGTGCCTTACAGACCCACAGATCTACAAGAAGGTGTCTTCCAAGATCTCTCACATGAAGGAAACTCATAAAAGCATCTTACAAATCTGTAAGGGAGTGACCCCCAAGATCTCTCACATGGAGGAAGCTCAGAAAAAGTTACAAGCCCATAGACCTACAAGGAGGTGTTCCCCAAGATCTCTCACATGAAGGAAACCCAAAGGAGGAGACTTTGTAGAGTCAAAAAGTGGCTTAATAGGTGCACCTGCAAAGCGACATGTTTACCTACAGATAGAACATGTCTGAAAGTGGTCATTTAGGAAAATAAGTAGAAAGTCACGTAGAACATCAAAAAGTAGAAATATTTCAAAAGGGCTCCCTTAGAAACCCGCCATGAAAAAGGGGTCCACTTAAGGGACGTGCTATTTGAAAATGTGACAAAGGTGTTTTCTCTCAAATCGATTCATCACCAAGGAATCCTTTCGAAAGATGTTCACTTCATCAAGGAATTCGAAAGTAAGAAGTTTCCCCCTTGCAAGGGGAAGGTCAAAGCTACTCCCACCTTGAAGGAAAGCTCTCAATTCCTTTCTTTGCAGACCCATGATGAAGGAAACATGTTCCATTAGGTCCAAGTCAAGAATGCAATTCTTGAATGATTTTGCAAAGATTCTTGAGAAAATATTAGTTGGAAACGAATGCATTTTATGAAAATAAAGTAATGGCGTTGTCACACATGAAAGGGGAAACTCAAGCAAAGAAGAGAGAAAGATAAGAAAAGAATGAAAGATAAATAATTATAAACAGAGGGCACAAGGTTGATCTGATATTTCAAGGTCAGAGCTGCTTATAAATATATATAAGTATAATAATAAAAGTATATAAATGAACTGTCATCAACCCCCTACTATATCAGACCATGTGAAGAATGCACGAGAAGACAAATTAAAAATAAAAAATTGGGTCAATATGGAAGAGAGGCCTAAATTCCCCCAACACTTTGCATCATCCCCAATTTACCAAAAATCAATCAGAAACATGGAAGAATGATGATACAAATAGAAGAAGGTTTATGACACAAAATCACTCTTGTATCCAACAACCCAAAAAGGGTGACAAGGGTCATCTAGGAACACATAACACAATCATAGGGGAACACATCACAACACATACACACATCTAATCTAAAGATATTAAGGGGAGGAGCTTTCGACCCTCCCACAACAAGGGCTAAGGAAGAAGGCCCCACAAGGTCTCCTCCACTAGGCTCTTGTGGAGCTATGGTCAATGATTTCACAATGATCACTGATGAGGCTAGAACTTCATCCCAAGAGTTAAAAATGCACTTTGATAGAGTTTCATGTCATACCTCAACGAACAAGGAGGGTTGTTCCTAAGATTCATCGCTTGGATCACCGAGTGAATCAGGAGCAGTGACAAACTCAGGGGAAGTCAAGACTGGTTTCATCACCAGGAAAGAACAATTCAGTGCAAGACCACCTTTCGAAGAAGGTGGGATCCTCTTACACCCTCCATCTTCTACTTCATCAGGGATGTGAACTTCCCACAAAAGAGGCAAGAGGCACAAAGGAGGAGGAGGATGAGAGGACCACGGTAGATACCACCAAAGTATTTGGCATATCCACAAGTTTAGGGAACAGCGGGATGTTTGGAAGGGACATCAACAAGGGTGGTTCCACTGAAGGAGTGATAAACACCTGCACCTTTTTGGGGTTAGGTGCACTCATACTCATAGTGAGAACCAGAAGCAAGACTGAACTTGATTAAATAGAATAGAGGGGAGGAGAGAAGAGGATGCATCAAGAGGCCCTAAAAAATAATTGGTTGACTCCTCTTCCTTCTATAAATTGGCATGCTCAGCCACGAGCGCCTTTCACTGATGCTTGCGTTCACATGCAAGGCAGTTTTTGTGGCTCCTTGAGCTAGAGACCGGAGGCTACAAAGGTATGAACGGATCCTGCTCAGCCATGGGAGTGTCCACTTCAACTATTTCCAATGGAGGGATAGGATCTTGAAGGGGAGTAGGAGGAAGATATTGAGAAACAACAAGGGGAGTCAGCTCTAATGCCTCGACAATGGGACCCTTCTCGTTTATTGCTTTGGGAGTAGAAGTGGTGGGAGGTTGTGCAGGCTAGGAGATAGAGGATTCCCCATAGGGACCTTTTCCTTTGTCATACAAGTAGTACCAAGGTCTGAGCAGTTTAGTAGGGAGGTATGATATCCTAATCTTAGGCTTACGCCAAGCAGGTATCATCGGACTTAGTGGATAAAAGCCAAACATATTCATCCAAAACTCTTCTCTAGAAGGAGGAGTGGGAATTCCATCCCAGGAATGGGGTAGCTTCTCTTGTCCTTTTCGAGAAGGGGAGGCAGTTGGCTACTGTGCTACCAGGAGGGTCAATTTCAGCTATCCCTTTCCCTCAGTCTTATACTTCACATAGTTCTAGTAAAATAGGTTGTTCTTAGAGGGAGTGGACCGACTGAGGCGGGCTAAAAATGATCCAGTGAGTAGCCCTCCTGGGACACCAAGAGCTAGTATCCAATTTCATGCACTACATGCACAACACCTTCTTGGGAGAATTTCAAACACTTATGAATGATAGAGTAAAATCCATTAATGGAAGCTAGCTAGGGTATGCCTAACTTCATCTCTAATAAATTTGAATCCACAATAACATCAAAGGCTATGTCTACAACCCTAGGTCCAACTAGGACGGATAGATTTTTTCAGCCATATGGCTTAAGAGAGAGACCATCATGTGTATGGATAGTATATTTCATTCCTTTGTACTCTTTTCTATGCAATGAATTAAGCCACAACATCTCTTCTGTAATGAAATTCACTCGACTCATGGGATCTACTAAGACCCCCATCACAATGTTTCCATTGAGGTGAGTGGGAATGTAGAGCGGAGAGGGCTTGTTGTTTAGGGGAAAATCTTGTGATGTGAATGTCACATCTCGCAAGCTAATCACAAGATGCGTAGTAGGAGCAATTGTGACCATATTAAGATATGCCTTAGGCCGAGTGGTAGAATCAAAGGGATCAATAATCATGTTGGCAGAGTGTGATGAAAATAGGTATTTGTATATCTGCAACTCACCATTCACTTTTGCCATTGATTTGTTAGTATTTTGTTTGCTTCCATCAAGAAGAATAGTACCACTGTCGATGTGGTCTTGTATCTCATGATCCAGGCACATATAGCGTTCAGTATCATGTATGTTAACTCGATGGTACTGACATAAGGTATTCAGATTGTACCAACTAGGGTAAGATCCTATCCTTTAGAAACTTCTGCAAGATGGAAGAATAATATTTTGCTAACTTTGTAAAATTTCTGTTGCGTCTAAGACCATTATCATTCATAGCGGCTACTACATTTGCAATAGGCTTACCTTTTCTAGAGATTGATACAATGGAATTTCCTTATGAACGGAAGCACAAGGAGGATGCCCCAAACTAAACTACCATTTGTCAATATTCTCATAATCCAGCACACAAATGCATGAAAAAGGGTATTTCATAAGGGAAATTTTATCTTGCCAAGATCTTTGCAAGTTCCCTATGAACACCTTCTGCACGTCAAAATCGGGTAGCAGATACGAGATTTGTGAGAAGATTGCTTGATACTGTGCTATAAAATCGGTAATCTTTTTGTTATCACCTTGTTTGCATCTGATGAGATCCAAAAAGGTAAACTTTAGTCCGATGTTGGCTTGGAACTATTAAAGAAACTAATTTACAAGTTGATCGAATGAGAAAATAGAGTTATCGGGTAAGGAACAGTACCATTCAAGCGTTGTACCCTTAAGAGATTGAGGGAATATTTTTTCCATCAATGCATCATGATGGAAGAAATTAGTACACAGGGCATTAAGGGCAGACACATGTGTTTGTGGGTCCCCTTTGCTACCATATTTTTTGAATTTGGGAATCTTCATTCCTTGGGGGAAGGGAGTGTTTAAGATCGCTATTGAAAATGGGCTATGTTGGAAAAAGGGTTGAAAGATAGGTTGGGCAGAGGCTTGGGAGAGACTTGCTAGCTAGCTTTGCATCTTGCCAATATTCTAAAGAAGAGTATTCAAAATAGGGTCTTGGGATGACAAAGGTCTAGTGGGACCTCCTCCAGAACCAACACTGGAGCCATCACCATGACCACCGCTGAAACCACTGCCAGAGCCACTACCACCAATAGGGCCTCTGCCAGAGCCACCTCCACTTTCGAAGCCACCACCGTGGCATCCTCTAGAACCACCTCTGCCAACACAACTCCCACTGCTGAAGCCACCACCACTACCAAAGCCTCCACCACTTAACCCACCATAACCTATACTGCTAGAGGTGACACGAGAGGTGAAACCAAATCATAAGAACACTCTATTTGCTTTGATAATTTTGGATCTCTCAGAGCTAGAGGGAATGTTGATCGAGGGGACTGTGTCAACCATGTACATAGATGTGGGAGGCATAGACATTCCTAGTTGTCTCTCATTTTCTTTGAGTGTGACTCCTTATATAATGTTAGGGTTGTTTGGAGGAGCACATGCTTCATTCAGACTAGAGAGGCTATCCAAGAATTCTATGCATGTTCGATCTTTTCCAACCATATACTTTATTTCGCTAATAACCTGAGCAACTCTAGCCAACTTCGGGTCCTTTTTCAAATGATTCTCCAAGCCACTTAGTACTTTGCTAATGGTAGAAATATATTACGAAGGAATATGAATGGCCTAATTCTCATGTACTGATGATGGTGTAAGAGATGCAAGAGGAGTGGGGATGTGGTCAATTTCATCAAAGAATCACAGCTCACCCCTTGACAACTACTCCTGGGCAGATAGACTAGTGACAGATCCAGCAAAAAGGCTTATAGAGAAACCAAAAGTGACCTTCATCTTCTCCATGAGAAAGTGTCACACTTCTCCTAACAACATACCCAGAAGTCCTAGACTAGGTTGTAATGCTCATAAACCTTCACAACACTCAGACTTACAATGGTTATAGGGTATGAGGAAAAAGTCTCAACATTGATGAATAGGGATATGTTGGTTCACGTCGGGTTCACCAAAAATGTAAGAGAGGGGGACCAACCACGTCAAGGCTCTAGGTCACAGAGAGCTAAGAGCGGAGGGTTTCCCTAACTTACCTTACTCTAAAGGATATCTTGAAATAAGGAATCAAGAATGATAAGGACTATAACGTACTTCGATCACTCTGCAAATCTTGAATGTAGGTTTAGGCTAGGAAAGTTGGTTTTCAGAGTTGGTACTGCATCTCAGACAGCTCTCTATCTAAGCATGGCAGCATAGTTCTAGGACATTACTATGGTGCATTGGCAGCTCTTGAGTGCACTAGCATCTGTATGGTCAAAAAATAGTGAACACAATGCGAACTACTCAAAAACAAACTTATAGCCTTGCTAGCTAATATTGATGGTAAAAATAGAATGAGAAAGTGTAGGAAATAGAAACTAAAGTAATAAAACAAGTAAATAAGAACCAGGGTGACGAAGATAACCTCACAAAGATACACATTTTCCAACTAGTTCCACACACTCTTTCACTTGCACACAAGAAAGAAGGGAAAAAATTTTGGGGCTATATAGGGACCTACCTCAGTCAGACCCTCATTTTGGTGTTTCCACCTCCACAGACAACCAGATAGCAACAAGATAGAAATATGCAATAAAGAAGTAAAGAAAGTAGAGATTGCAATAAACACTACAAAACAATATTATGCTACTAAACCAAATCACAAAGGAGAGGAGTGAAACGTTGCCACCTCCACCCAAAATCTCACTAGCCAATGGAGGAGAATATGGACTTGGAAAGGTCACCATAGCCACAACTATGATGAGAAGAAGCCTCACAAGGCTCCAAGCCCATGCTATAATGGCTTGCTTCACACTTGCTTTGCGGAGTTGATGGAGTGTTGTTGTTGCAATGGAGTGTTGAAGTGTTGTTTGAGAGTGAAGAAAGTATTGAGAATGCTTGAGAATGTGATAGAAGGATGCAAGAGCTTGTGAAAAGATGAAATGGAATGAGAATGAATGAATTTGAAGGAAGAAGATGTAGTTCCTCTCATGTTGTTTTCACTACACTGATACTTTTTATGATGTGTTATGTACCTTGATACTTTGTTGGTGGTTGTTTCACCATTTTGATTTGGTTTAGATGATAGTTTATTTGACTTGGATGATTATGACACTCTTTACTGATGTTTATGTTATGATGATATATGGATTTTTTTGTTGTGTTTGGATTGATTTTTTTCTTTGTATATCATGTGGACTTATTATTATGCTTGTTATGCATTTGATTAGTGATTGCTATATGATGTTGATTATGATGTAAATAGTGTTAATAGGGTATGTGCAAGATCATGGTGGGCCAAAAAGTGGCAATGAGGAAAAAAAAACGTCTTTCATCGACCGAAAAATGTGAAAAGAATGTGTTGACTTTTTTTAGGCTCAGGTGTCACCATACCAAAAACCAAACCTAGTTTTACAAATCGGATATCCGATTTGCAAAAAGCATATATAAGAAAACTCAGTCGTTGTTTTTAAGTTATTTCACAGTGAAGAACCCATGGGTGCACAATGAATTGATTCTTCGCGTAACGGATATCCGATTTGGCCAAAATCCAATTTGAAAAGGTATTTTTTTTATTTTTATTTGATTTAATTCAATTTTGATTTAGATTTGAATAATTTCATATGGTTTTTTGTGGATTTTTTTTAAAAATAGGGTTTTTGATTGAAATTTTATGAAAATTTTGAGTTTAGAATGGATTTTGATAAAAAAATGAATGTTTTTTGTGGATTTTTTTTCACAATAGGGTTTTTGATTGAATTTTTATGAAAAAATTGAATTTAGAATGGATTTTGATAAAAAAAAATGAATGTTTTTTGTGGATTTTTTTTCAAAATAGGGTTTTTGATTGAATTTTTATGAAACAATTGAGTTTAGAATGGATTTTGATTAAAAAATGAATGTTTTTAATGGATTTTGATTTTAAAATAGTGTTTCTTATGTATTTGTCGTAAAAATTAGAGAATTTTATATTTTTTTGTTAAAAAGTAGGGTATTTTTATAATATTTTCATTTATATTGTCTAATTTTAATTAGATTAAATATTTTTTAACTTTAATCAGGCATTATGGCTGCCGAGAATGAGAATGCACAAATTCCACCAATTGAGAATGAAAATCCACCAGCTGAGAATCAAAATGCAGAAATGCCAAATGCTCCACCACCTTCGCAGCCATCAATTGAAGACTTAATTTATGAAAAATTGGAGCAATTGAGGGGAATTTGTGATGTTTATAAGAAAATCCCTCGATTATCCTGTATGTCAACCACATTGACAGGAATAATTACAAATGTAGAAACCCTCTCCACCCAACATAATGCCTTTCATTTGTGGCAAGAAACCATGAGGCAATATTATGCATGTGGATTGTCTTATGATGATGTGAAAGATCTCCAAATAACAAAAGCCCAAATAGACTCTTTATTTATTAACCCCAGCACTGGTTTTCCAGTTAATGTTAACAAACCAAAACTTTCTATAAAATGGTGCATGCATAGGGGCATAGTAGATAAATTTTGGGATTGTTGGTGTATGGTTTTGATAAACCACCCAACAATAATCTTGATGTACCTTTTTACTTTATTAAAAAATTATATGCTGAGTTTTTGTTAGGGCATCATGTCAATTACTTTGACATTAAACCCTTCCAGGGCATTGGTGGAGATATGCCCCAGGATAGGCCAGGGGTAGCTAGAGTAGTCAAGTGCCCACATGTTCCCTGTCCTCCCCTTCCTCCACCACCTCCAGTACAACATCCAAATATTACGGAGGATGCAGCCACACAAACTATCTAGGCCATTCACTCTTTGAATGGTCTTTTGGTTTCCCATGCTTCTTTAGTATCTTAGCCACAGTCTAGTGATTTTGGCGATGGATCCAGTGCTGCTGCATCATCCTCCTCGGGTCCACATATTTGTGTGTCACATATTTGCAATACGTGCCAGCAAATATGCTTGGGTCCTATTGTATAGCCCCCTGAGCAGCCATTACACACTTCTGATTATGACATCCAGGATGTGGAGATTATAGCAGATCACACGCAGGGGAGTGGAGCACACCCTATAGAGTCCTCTCCTGCTAGAGAGGTGGACATTGGATTAGTTACACAGGTAACATTTAAGGTGTAAATTCATAACTTGCATTTTTTTTTAAATGAATATTAATAAGAGATAGTATCAAGTATTAATATTTATTTGCATGGTCTATTTAACAGTTAATGTCTAAGGAGGAGCTCACACAGGTGACTGATACACCCTTAGGGCCATTTCATTTGGCCTCGAGACACACACAGTATGTATTTTCGCACTCACTCATTTACATTTTTTTACTGTATACTTGCTTGTCATTTGAATTGTCAAATTAATGAAATTATATCTTAACTTATACATTTATCTTATTCTCTACTTGTAGGAAACACCTAGTGCGAGCGAGGTGCGACACTCTCCAGACTATGGTTGCACAATTTTAGATAAGGGAAAGGTAATTGAACTCAAATTTGATTGAATTAAGATTTATAAGATATTTTATTTATTATGCATACATTGACATAGATTCGTAGTTTCATATGTACTTGTCGTTTTTATGTATAGGCGGTTGTGAGCTATACATCATTGTTGATAAGTGCCACAACACCTGAAGGAGTAGGTATTCGAACACCTGAAGGAGGAGGTGTTGAAACACCTCAAGGAGGGGGTGTTGAAACACCTAAAAGAGATACAGAAAAAGATCAACCTAAAGAGGTATGTGTTTATTTTATTTTGTGCTTGGTAAATATGTTCTTATTACTGACAATTCTATGCTAACTTGGATCAATTTCATGCTTTTGTTCACATATATAGATTGACATTACAAAATTTGGTTTGGTTAGTTCTTTGAGAGGAGTATATTCTAGGACTCCTGACCCTTCGAAGAGACGTATATTTCAGGTAATCAAGATTTCAATTTTAGAGTTCAATTATAATTCAATGTGTATTGAATTTTATGTTAATTATTCAATTTTAAATTATATAGTATAACTAATCTCAATTATGGTTTGACTTTTTCTTGTGCAGCTACCTTCAGAGCCAACGAGTGCTTCAAAGAGGCTCCATTTTGATGATCCACCAGTAGTTTAGGATGACATAGATATTTTGGCATGTAAATTTTGAATAGATACCAAGATGGCATATGCCACATATTGTAAAACTTTGTTTGAGTTGGTGTTAATGCCATTTTTGTATATGGACATACACTTGATTATTGGATAATTTGATATATATAGAAGTTGACAATCAAAATTTAATTTCCTCCTCATGTGCATGATTAAACTCTTTGAAAATTTAATCAAGTGAGAAATAGTTAAATATCAATGTACAATAGCATAAAAAGAATGGTTAAATATTATGTAGTTTATATTCATATTATTGATTACATTGCATTGCACATGTATCTTTCAAACTCAAAGCATTACTTCACATTGCATAAGTAACAACTAGATGTTGATAGATGAAAAAATTTCAATAACAATATAGTTTTTACAAAGTCAACCTAAGCAGTTATGCAATTACTTCACATTACATAACTAATAACTAGGAGCAGCTATCAATTGCATTAGCTTGTCATGGAATTCTATGAGACCACATTTCTTTGAGGAAACTTGGCACAAAACTCACAAAAAATGAAAATAAAGCACTTAAACAAACTTTAAAGGGGTCTCAGGCCTGCTGCCCCCTCATTCCACACGCTATGAATCCATTTACTTGTAGTGTAGGGGCGAACAATGGAGAAAACATTTGAAAATAATATATATATATGTGTGTGTGTGTGTGTGTGTGTGTGCAGCCTAGAAGCATGAATTACGATTAGAATATCACATAACATCATATAAACAAAAAAACCACTATAAACTTGAATGTCATTTAAAACATGCATGATAAATATTCATCGTTGAAACTTGAATTGTGGTAGCTTGATATACAAAGTCTATTGATGCCAGGGTTCAATTTGTATGATATTGAAAAAATAAGACAATTGAGTAGAGTTATCAGCATTCTTCAAAAATTATAAGAATTCTTTTAATACACTCAAGATTTATCAGATGTCTTCTTGCAGTCTCAAAAGTTATTTTGTATCATTGTTACATTGGTACTTGAGAGTGGTAGCTTAATATAGGTCCACAATACAAAATCTGGTTTACCTGTGTAGTGTAACAGTGGCATAGGAAGATTTTTCTTTGAAAGCAAAAATGAAAGCTCAACCTCTTGGAATGAAAATGCTTGTTTGCAAAACAAATGAATAAGAATTAGGTAGTTAAGGTGTTTGAAGTGATTTAGAGGTCACTTTTAGGGTCGCTTTTAGGGTAGTTAAGGTGTTTGAAGTGATTTAGAGGTCGCTTTTAGAGAAGAGAGATGTTGAAGAGTACATCAAGTCAGTGAGAACCGAAGTGTAATGTGTTTTAGTTTATGGTACTCCTTTGTTTCACAGCAGATGTGTGATAAATTCTTAGTTCAATGATGTTGAAAAAAATTTGGAAAAAAGAAAGTTGTGTCACAATCTGCATTCAATCCAACAAGAAAAAATGAAAGCTTGGCCTCTTGGAATGAAAATGCTTGTTTGCAAAAAAAATGAATAAGAATGAGGTAGTTAAGGTGTTTGAAGTTATTTAGAGGTCACTTTTAGGGTGGAAGGCTTAAAAATCCATTTTAAACGCATAAAAATCCATTTTAAACGCACAAAAAAGAATGAAATTACTTCAAACCAAGTCTGTGAAGAAGTTAACTATGTTGCCCACTAGTTTCCCTTAAGAGTCTAAAGTGCTAAAATGAAGAAATCTTTGAAGGTCTATTTCTCGGAGACAATGATGCTTATAGACTCTCTGTCTGAGGCTATGGGATCGTGTTGGGGCCATCTACAAAAACCTCTCTTAGTTTTTGATATCTCGGAGGCATTTTCCTGTGGTGATGACTTTTCAGTGGAGGGAAAAGTTGCCAAATGCAAGCAGTGTAAAGTTGCAAAGTGGTGCAACTTTCATTCCACAACTCTTACGACCAAACGGACTGTTCCAAAATGTCTGGATGGGTATTTTTACGCTAGGTATGGTCCTCTCTTGCACCCAAATATGTCGAATCACTCTGAGCTACATTGGACCAGCAATTTCCCTTAAGAGTCCAAAGTGCTAAAAGGCAGCAATCTTTGAAGGTTTATTTCTCAAAGACTGTGATGCTTACAAACTCTCTTTCCAAGGCTATGGGATCGTGTTGGGACCATCTACAAAAACCTATCTCAGTTTTTTCTATCTCAGAGGCGTTTTCTTGTGGTGATGACTTTTTAGTGGAGGGAAAAGTTGCCAGATGCAAGCAGTGTAAAGTTGCAAAGTGGTGCAACTTTCATTCCGCAGCTCGTACAACCAAACAGACTATTCCAAAACGTCTGGATGGGTACGTTTACGCTAGGGATGGTCCTCTCTTGCACCCAAATATGCCGAATCACTCCGAGCTACATTGGATTGACGATTTCCCTTAAGAGTCCAAAGTGCTAAAAGGCAGCAATCTTTGAAGGGATATTTCTTGAAGACCGTGATGCTTATAGACTCTTCATCCAAGGCTATGGGATCATGTTGGGACCATCTAATAAAACCTCTCTTAGTTTTTTCTATCTCAGAGGCATTTTCTGTGGTGATGACTTTTCAGTGGAGGGAAAAGTTGTCAGATGCAAGCAATGTAAAGTTGCAAAGTGGTGCAACTTTCATTCCGCAACTCATACGACCAAACAGACTATTCCAACACATTTGGATGGGTACGTCTATGCTAGGGATGCTCCTCTATTGCACCCAAATACACCGAATCACTTCGAGCTACATTGGACCGGCAATTTCCCTTAAGAGTCCAAAGTGTTAAAAGGTAGCAATCTTTGAAGGGATATTTCTTGGAGACCGTGATGCTTACAGACTCTCCATCCAAGGATATGGGATTGTGTTGGGACCATCTACAAAAACCTCTCTCAGTTTTTTCTATCTCGAAGGCATTTTCCTGTGGTGATGATTTTTCATTGGAGGGAAAAGTTGCCAGATGCAAGCAGTGTAAAGTTGCAAAGTGGTGCAACTTTCATTCCGTAACTCGTACAACCAAACGGACTGTTCCAACACGTCTAGATGGGTACGTTTACACTAGAGATAGTCTTCTCTTGCACCCAAATACGCCGAATCACTTTGAGCTACATTGGACCGGCAATTTCCCTTAAGAGTCTAAAGTGCTAAAAGGCAGCAATCTTTGAAGGGAAATTTCTCGGAGACTGTGATGCTTACAGACTCTCTATCTAAGGCTATGGGATTGTGTTGGGACCATCTACAAAAACCTCTTGGTTTTTTCTATCCCGAAGGCGTTTTCCTATGGTGATGACTTTTCAGTGGAGGGAAAAGTTGCAAGATGCAAGTAGTGTAAAGTTGCAAAGTGGTGCAACTTTCATTCCGCAACTCGTACGACCAAATGGATTGTTCCAACACATCCGAATGCGTATGTTTACACTAGGGATGGTCCTCTCTTGCACCCAAATACGTCGAATCACTCCGAGCTATATTGGACCGAGTGAAATTAGGTGAAAATTTGATGCAGACACAAGGGCACAATCACAAATTCTTTGCAACCTGCCTATTTGAGGAATCTAACAAGATTATTCTAACCTCTTTGAACAGTCCAAAACTCCCTTAAAACTTGACAAGCAACTAAATACACATTTCCCTCTTTAACCCCCTTAAACCCTTGTAACAGTGAGAAATTAGTTTTTGTCCAATTACTCCACAATCTTCCAAAACACCAGACGAACACATGACTAATTCAAACACCCATATCCAAGTTACAAAATATTAATGAGAAACAACATAGACTCCTTTGGACCAATGTTGACTTCCTATACATTCACCCTTCAACAGGCTACTCATTTAGCCCAAAAATGCAAAGCAACATAACTTCAAACACCACAGAGACCCCTGAAACCTTGGGCAGCAAATAAATTTCCAAGAAAACAAAGATTCTGCAATTGGATTCCATTTGTATGGACCTATAACTGTCAAATCAAAAAACCCTTTTTTTAGTGTAATTCTTGAGGGTTTATTGGATGTAGCACTTCCAAAACCTTTCAGACTCTGCCACCACCTTAGACACCTTTATTTAGGCCCCAATATGCTTAGAAAACAAAGAAACTTCTAGTATCTCAGAGATTTTTGCAAACCCTAGGGTAAAAACTCTATTTTCAAGTGAAAAAAAAAACCACCATTTTTAGACCTTTAACTCTTCATTTTATTTCAAAACCCAGTTCTCCACACCTTCCACTCTTGAAATAACGTCAAGACAATCTAATAACTTTTCTACATAAATTTTTTATACAAAAATGCTTGAATGGCTTGTGCACAGGCAAAAAACACAAGAAAAATAGTAAAATATGAACTAAGCAATTGAAACTTTATTGATTCAAAGAAAAAAACTCCTTCAACCAAACCTGTCTCAAGCCCTTGAAGGCCTTAAGTACACCTACATAACCCATGAAACCTCCATATAATTCCTCCAATTTACAAATCAATGGGAAGATACAACCATGTAAGTGGTTTCCCCAAACTAATTTCCACCCAAACCATTCTTGATAGTTTAAAACCACGAACCAACCCAACGTGTAATTATGATAGCACTCAAGATAGAATCCATGAATAGATAATGTATTTGACCAATAACTCATCGAGAGCACAAATTCTCAACTAAGTAGGAACCCATAACATTATGGAAAGATGATCCACTTCTCCCAATGTAACTCCCAAGCATTACATGTGAGAGATGGTCAATTTCATTGATGGAAATGATTGTGTGACTCCCATTGATGACCTTCTTTATTCAATGCCATTACAACAATATCCAAAGCATTCCAAAGAATACTAATGAAAAAATTATTTCCCTCAAAACCTCATGATCATTCAAGTACTCATTCTAACAATACAAGAGATTTACACATCAAATTGCAAGTGAATATAATTTACTATATCTTAACATAAAAAAAGCAAAACCTAATAGAAAAATGTATCAATGACGTACAAGGATGTATAAAAAAGTTCAAATTTTAAAATAGAATGTAAACTTAGAAAACTGTAGATTTGAAAACCTTAATAATGTAAAACCCTTAAAAGAAGGTTGGATCAAGTGTAGGATTGGTTGGTCTCAACAAAATATAAAGAAAAAAAAAGTTTATTTATGAGGTTAACCTAGGATAATTAAGTAAATGCAATCAATCAAACACAATCAACCTAACATAACTAAGGGTTGATAGGGGTATTTGATAATTAAGGATTGATAAGGGTATGAATGTTTATCTTTGATCTACTCTTGAATATCTAGGGACTTGGTGGTATTTAGAAATATCATAAGGGTTGTTGATTTCTCATGGGGAGGCAAGTTCTCCTAGATCAATCCCCAAAAATTGAAACAAGATTAAAAATAGTTGGCAAGCACTCTAGATGTTCAAATTTGTTACTCATTTTTATTGCATTGAATCAAAATGTCTCACTATTAATTGCTCCAATGCTATAAGATAAATGAATGTTTTCATGATTATAATGAATATATTGTATGTTATTAATGCTAGTGTATATCATCAAATTATTCCAAACATGTGTTTAGTCAACTCAAAGTGGGTGAATGACACCACTTAGCCAAAAGTTTGAATTTTGAATTTTAAAATGAAAGGGAATAGGTTTGTGACCATGAGGTCACCCTTGCAATTGAAGAAGTGTCCTAGAATGGGTTAATAGTTAAATCTAAGTGGCTAACAATCAATTCCAAGTGGCTAATGGATAAATGAGGGCATACCCATTGGTGAATGTGATAAATGGGAAAATAAGGTAAATGTATAGATGTGTGTGAATAAGAATAGGATAGGGCTAATTGTATAGTGATTTAAGTATGCAAATTGATAAAATGATAGAGAGATGAGCTTGAATTTAGATGTTGAGTCACTACGTGCATGTATCAAGACATTTCTTCAAAATAGACACAAAATTGTGTGGGAAATGACATGGTATGCACAAATTTTATTGTTACAATTACACACATATTGATTTACAAATGCTTTGCATATAGATTAAATTTACTTCAAAATTAATACCTATTAATACTTCTTCTTTAAGAAAACATGATTATGTATTCTCTAATAAAACTTTCACCATAACAAGACTTCTTGCAATTACTTCAATTGTAGCATACATAATTTCATATTGCACCTATCAATGTGCCCATTACATCTTCACGTGTGATTGCTAGTATATGTATGTCTCTTCAAAAAACATAGATGGGTTAAGCTCTCTCCTTACTCTTTGAGTAAGAGATAGAGTAAGAGATAGTAGGGGAGAGGACTAGATAGTATTACAAAACCTAGTTCAAATGAGCATACCGACAAGAAAGAACCAGGAAGAAAACCTTCGGTTGTAGCTCGATTAAGTACAAAAATAGACCCCTTTACAAAACCTATAAGTTTCCAAAATATAGACCCCTCTACATTTTAAACATACCCTTTATACAATGCCAAACATTTGACCCATATTTCAAAAACATCACTGGGTATAGATTATTCCCATACACAATTATGACCGTTTTACATCATTTCCAATTTGAGAATTCAAATTTTACAAAATTTTCCTAGTAGAGGCATTCAGGGCACAGTCCTCAACAATAGTAGTATGTTCACGTTCTGGACTGACAAGAACCTATACAAACCATCAAGGTAGCTTAGAATAACCAATCTATATTATTCTAAATGACAAAAAATATAATGAGATGGTAATGCAAACTATCAAAGACACTTAGAATAACCAATCTATATATTGTTGTAATCTGTTGCATACCTCTTTGAAAGGATCAGAGTTGGCTATTGTTGCAGCAGGTCCATGATCAATCGTGCCAAGAATATCACAAAAGTGGGAAAATGAGAAATCTATATTGTCACAATAGAAAAGATGCTTAGACTAACATATCTATATTAATCTAAACAACCTGAATGATTATGATTTGGTGATGCAAACTATAAAAGACGTATACCTCTTCGAAAGGATCAGAGTTGGCTATTGTTGTAGCAGGTCCATGATCAATCATGCCAGAAATATCGCAAAAGTGGGAAAAAATGAGAAATCTATATTGTCATTAATAGAAAAGATGCTTAGACTAACATATCTATATTAATCTAAACAAACTGAATTATGATGAGTTGGTGATGCAAACTATAAAATAATGATAATTCTTCGAAGGATCAAAGCCGGGCCATTATTGCAAGAGAGGTCCATGATCAATCGTGCTGTGAATATCGCAAAAAGGGAAATGAGAAATCTATATTGTCATTAATAGAAAAGATGCTTGAACTAACATATCTATATTAAATCTAAAAGCAACTTGAATGGTATTGATTTGGTGATGAAAACTATAAAAGACGCATACCTCTTCGAAAGGATCAGAGCTGGCTATTGTTGCAGTAGGTCCATGATCAATCTTGCCAAAAATATCGCAAAACTGCATACAAAATATCACTATTAAAGACACCTGCATTGCAATAGTATATAAAATATCAGTATTAAATAAAGAACACTAATGAACTTAATCATAATGAACATAAGCATTTACCTTCCATTCTTGAAAATGTTATTCAAGTGTGTTTGAAGGGTCATCTCTTTGCTTAAGAGTATCCAATATTGCTTCATGATCAACATTACTAAGTGTCCATAGTTGTTTTTTCTTTGGTCTGGCATGATGCTTCAACAACTTAACATTTGTTGCTATAACAAGGTGTGAATACATGAGAATGGTTTTGTGTTTCTCATAGTCTTCAAATGTAGGTATGCCATTCTTTCTAATCATGTATGTTCACAACCAAGTTCCTACAACCACAACTGAACCTATAGGATACATGAAACCATCAAAATCTTCCATCGGTTGTGTTAGCTTATGCTTTACCCACACACATCGAGCCAACCAATAGTCTGATCTCTCTTCATTCCCCTGCAGTGCAACAACTGCAAAAATATGTCCTAGTTGTAGTAGATTTGAAAGCAGGTCGTAATCAACTAAACTTTTCATTGTGTCATTTGTCATGGATATTGTTTGAGATAAAGGAGTTAGATACTTTGGTACCCATTTATCCACCCACTCACTTGACTAGCATTGATCCCACTCACACTGAATACAACTCTGACAAAAACAAGCCAACTCTCATGTCCAAATGGTCCATGTGCCTGCATTTGAGCTTTGAAATGAATTCATCTTTTAAGAATCTTTGATTCTATGACAATCCAATCTACCTCCCATTGTACCCTCCTCAACAAACCAAAAGAATCTGCGCACTATTGAATCAAGTGTCCCTCCCTGTGACAATGTTGAACTACACCAATCAACTATAGAACGTGCATCACTGAATTTTGCTCCTAAAATATTCAATTTCTCCTTAACCAATAAAACATGCGAGCATTCTTGAATTGACTTGTGCAATTATCTGACCAAATTAGAAGTCGGCCCAATGCTATATCATGCTCCTGCAAGAACTCAAAAAAATTCTCGAAAACAATGTTGGACATACTCAGACAAGTGAGATTTATCATCACTCATATAAAAATGATACTCTCTGATTATCTTTCGATCCTCCTCTGTACTATCAGGTGCATGTCTAAATGTTATGTGGACAAAAATAGCAATCTGAATGGAATTGTAATACTAAGATTGTACCTTATTTTGTGGTTGCAATGTGTAGTTTTCTACAAAATCAACCACTGATATAATAGTGCCAATTGGAAAAGAGTCCTTACACATCCTAAATTGTTTATCCAACCACTAAGACCTATGACTATGCCTTGCATACTTGTAGAAAAGATTGTCCTTAAAATCTGAAATAAAATCAGCAACACTGCATTCTTTTGTAACCAACTCACATCTAGAACCTTCACCTCCACTTTGCAAAGTATATTTTACTATCTCATATCTCTTTTTCTCAACAAACTTCTTTCCAAATTCATGTTGAACTCTCTTGAAAACATTGAACAAATTTTGAAAACCACCACGATGTGAGCACTTTGCATTTTAAACAATCCCACATTTCTATAGAAAAATCAATATCATCTCTAGAACATAAAAATGGATCTAGCAAGTCCCTTGATGATTTAGGAAGATGCATTGCACCACACTCTTGCAACATTTCATTAGTATGCAAAGTAGAACGGATATAGCATAATAGCTCATGGTACATTGAAAACTCCACATGGTATTTGCAACAACAAGTATTACGAATCTTAAGAGGCACACAATAAAATGGCTTCAAACCCTCAAAAGTCCTTTGCGATATTTCCATATTTTTATGTGTTTCAATAAATTTTTTGAACAACATTGTTTGGCTTGATTCCAAGAATCGTTTAGGATGTGGTGTAAGGTCTCGATTGCCAATTCTTAACTTTAAAACACCCTTTGCATTGGGTGATACTAGAGTTATCATGCCAAAATTGTTGAATTACCTACTTTACATTATCGGTTAGCTTCTTATCAACACGTGGAAGCCTCCCAACAAAATCCCATGTATCATGTTGAAGAGGATCATCTATTCTTTCTCTTCTTGCAAGTTCTCTATCCAAAGTTTTACGATTTATGTCAAAATCAATACAAGTTTGTCACATAAAGCGAGCCTTTTTCAATTTATGGCTTACTAGGGCAGTTGTAATGACTCTCCGAGCAGCTCTCTTATCCTTTTCCTTGTTAATTTTTCCAAGACTTGAGAGCATTAAAAATATTTTTGACAATAATAGAATTTTTTTCGGTCTTCTTGTTCACACGAATCTTCAATTTGGCTAGCAAAGGTCTCATCTTTTGCATCTTTATCAATTGTACAAAAAGTTGGCATTGCTTGGTCAATGTCTTATCACTAAAATATTGGTTGAAAAGTCTTATAGCCCGTAACCGAACAATTTGTGTTGACCTCTTTCCTTCAAAATTTTTTATAATGTTCTAATCAAATTCAAGTAACCATTTAGGGGTTCTTGAAGGTCTTGAAATTGGAATATGTCTTTCTTCCATACAAGGTTCTTCATTTCTCATGTAATTTGGTGAAACATAATTTACACTTGCTTCAATATTATGTTCAAAATCTTCATTTTTCAATTTTCAATATCATGTTCAACATCTTCAAATCCAACATTTTCACCTTGAACATTTTTCATTATCAATTTCAATATTTTCGTTTCCCAATTTCAATGTGTGTTAGCATCTTCCAAATCCAACATTTTCATTATCAGATTTTCAATAATTTCATTCCTAATTTGAATATCATGTTCAACATATTCAATTCCAACATTTTCACCTTGAACATCTTCAATTTCCTCTTCACTTGAAAGACCATAGGGGTTAGGTTCACCAATATTTAACATACCTTGTCTTCTATTCCTATGACTTTCTCTCTCTTTGTCTATATGCTTCAATTTCTTCTTTTGTAAGCTTTCTCTTACATTTTTGCTTCTGACGACTGTTGCTCCCCATTATACCTCATAAAAGATGCTAAAAATCATTGCTTATGACAACTTTCAATAGAAGATGCTCCAAAAAGTTGATCTTTGTCTCTTCTTGTCTAAAACCGCGTGTGTGTCACCTACAAACAGAATGTAGGGTCCGTTGGAATGCACAAAATGGCCCAAATGGGG
>VDFB02072498.1:98275-197786 GCA_007258455.2 Sequoia sempervirens
CCTCTACTTATATCTAAAATATTATAAAAAAATATTATCATTTTATTGTGGTTAGGGTGGTCAGACAGACACCTACTTCTTATTTTTTCCCTGAAATTTAAGTACTACTGCATTGAAATTTCAAATTTTCACCAAATAGACTTTTTAAAAAGTAAAATAAACTTAGTAGTTTAGAAACTACATTCAATTTTCCATAGATTCTATTCTTACATATTTTTGAAATAATATAGATAACTTTTTCAAATTTTTATGTCAAGTTGCCTAACTTTGATTTTTCTGAATTTTCATTGCCACTTAAGGACCTATTTTTTCCATGATGGTCCTACACATACCCATTACTTGATGATGTAATTATTGTTACTTGATGATGTGGTTACTGGTTGAGGTCTTGGTGAGGGGAACAGTGTAGCATCACTTGTTCGTGAGCGCCCTGCTACATTGTGAATTCCTCTCACAGTGTGTTTGTTATTTGATATATATATGTTGCTCAACATCTGGTTTGATGTAGGTTGTAGCCACCAATCATCAGCTCCACCTGCACTATCAGGTCTGAGTGTGCCTTATAAATCTCAATGGGAATGATGTGGAAAAAGGAGTTGACAAAAGGTCCCCAACTTTGCCATCATCCTTGATGAGGATGAGTACCTGTATGGTAACCCATTTGTCTAGTTTGTAATCCTTGTCAGTTGTCTTGCTTGATGTCTTTCGTCATTTGGTCCAAATTGTGATGCCATGTTGATTTTGTAATTATGTTGTTTAATTTGATTTTGAAATTATGGAGTAATTTAATATTATGACTAGCCTTGATTAATCAATTTAATTAAATTAAAATTGATAACAAGGTAATTTAAATAAAATTAGAATTGAAATGATAATTAAATAAATTGTGGATATGTATTTTGATTATTAACTATTAAATTAAATAATGGGTTAAATGTTTTCATGATAAAAAAATAAATAAAGCTAAATATTATTATTATTACAGTTTAATTAATTATATGTGGAAAGTAATATAATTTCAAATTAAATAAATGAGATAAGATTTTCAAACTGATTGTAAAAGCAAAGCAAAGATGGAAAAAGAGGAGTGCATGCACATGCACGACTCCAAACTGAAATTTGAATTGGAAACTTGTTATTTTTATTGATTTTTGTATTTGAAAACTTATCTTTTACTTGGATTTTTATGTTGGGGGTTTTTGGAGAGATTTTAACAGGAATCAATTTTGTTTCGAACAAAAGAATTTTGGCTCTACAATTATTCTCTTTCTCAAGTAAAAATAATACAGCTTTGAGTAGGTTGGAATTTTTTTTCTGGAGAACGGATTGGTGCTTGGGAGAGAGTTCAATTTAGCACACTTTCTCCATCCTCGAAGCAATGTATTCCAGGTTGGTGTTGCATTTTGATTTCTCATTCTCCGTTTGATTTTGAATAGAAATGATTGGTAGAGGAAAATAAATTCTTAAAGAAACTTTGTAGTTTCCCAGTAAATTGTCTTATGAGTATACCATTTTCTTTGCAGATCGTTTGCAAACCTTGATCCATTTAAGTAGCCAATTTTATATATATATATATATATATATATATATATATATATATATATATATATATATATATATATATATATATATATTATGTATTTCATTTCTATTTTACCACAGCCTTATCCTTGCTGAAATTTTAGTTTTAGTTATTGTATTGCATGCTACCTAATATCGCATGATGTATTAAGTTGCCTTGTATGATATGCTCGACATATCAATACTTACAACTTCGATTCTTTTAAGCAGATTGATATTGACTTTAGATCAATAAGTTATTAACTGGAAGTTGTTGTTTTGAAGTATTTGATATCCCCTTATTACATGGTAATTGTATGGTATTGGTTTGTTCATGCTTAATATTTACGCTGCCTTGTAGTATTATGTGGTTTGATCCTTGTAAGAGGAGTAGAGTTCAGGTTTTTTATGCATTTCAAAGACATGCATTTTGCAAAGGGGCATTTGGCTGCATATCATTAGGTTAAGTGCGGATGCTAGGGAAACATCTTATAGCACCCAATGCATAATATGGCCCCTTCGATTTTTTATTTTAGCTTTGCCCAAATGTTCTTTTGTTAAGAAGGCAGCCAATTGTTGTGTGGCATTTCAACGCCATGTATGTGTATTCAATTTTTCTGTAGATTAAAGCAAATTCTAGAAGTAGGAATTTCATGTTTGGAGTTCGTCTTGTATGCATATTTGTAGTCATGCATAACACTATGACATTGTATTGTTAATAGGTGTTACCTTATAAACATCAGTAGTCTTATGAAAAATCAATTGTTAGAATTGCCTTAATCTTGCTCCATAGTGCATACTCCTTATTCTTCCTGATAGTTATAATTGATGATATTGCTTGATGGGTAGCAAAGTTAGCCCTTATAAACCTTGGACTCATTAAAAATTCATTGTGTTGTCTTTGTATTAGCTGTGATTAGGTGGCCTTGCTTGTTCGATTTGTAACAAACATATATATATGTATGTATGTATGTGTAGACACTTAAAAATGACCTAGGCCTGCAAGCTTCATTTTACCACTTTCGTCCTAGCATAATGAGGACATTTAATTATGTCTTTGGTCCACATTCGACTATTAATTAAATAATACATTATTATTTAATTAATTCATGTCTCTTTTATTCTTCATAATTATTAAATAAATAAATTTTATTAATTTATTAAATACGTCATTAATTATCTAAGTCTTCCCCTAATTAAATAAATTTCTAAATTTATTTAATTACCCTTCTTCAGTCATTTCTTCCTGATTATTAAATAAATAAGTTTTATTTATTTATTTAATATGTCACTAATTGTCATAATTAATTGAATTGATTAATTTATTTAATTATTAGTCTTATCTGCTAAATTAAATAATTATATTTAATTATTTAATTACCAAATTAATATTCCTCTCATTTTAAATAAATGAAATTATTTAAAATGTCATCACATTCTTAACTGACAGTCCATTTTGGTAAATAATCCAAAAATCGATTATTTATTATCCATATTTTGAATTAATTTAATTCAAAATGGTAACTTTCCTCCAAAAATCAAGTGATCGGGTAGATTCTTGATCTTTCCAAATCTGATCTTCAGTTCAGTCTTTATCTTCTTCATTTTTGAAAATCTTTATTTTCGAATTAATTTCCTTATTTATTCTCCACCACTAATTCAATCTTCTTAGATGGCATCTCAGCCGCTCGATTAATGACTTTGCCCTAACCCTGATTAGGGATTGTCATATTTAATTTGGGCCTCTGATTTTAGGTCTTCGTCGAAAATTAATCTCATCTGTCCATTCAAAATGGAATTTTCTATAAAATGCCATTTTCCTCTCATTTCTCGATTACACAGACACACTAAAGCACTGGCATACTTAGATTATTGCATTTGATGTCACATTTCATTTAAAATTTTGAGATATTTAGACATAGACATTTTAGACATTTTCAATCATAGTCATAGGCATAGATTTTCTCAAATCCTTCAAAGCTTGGTGTAGAACTTAGACTAGTATTTTTAGATTGCTCGCATGATGAATCTGAGGGCAAAACATCAACCAGCAAGCTAGAAGGTACTATCAAGGTGAATCATGAAAACTCCTACGAATGACAGGTATAATTGTTCCTCTTTTTAGTTTTCATTGTTCTTGATAGGTCTCTGGGTTTATTTTATATGCTTTATTGATTGATAAACTAATCCAAAATTTACCCTGAGTTACAGTATGTATATATGTATGTATTTGTATCTATATATGTGTGTGTGTGTGTGTGTGTATTTATATGCATATGTTGTTGCTTAAGAATTATATATGTTGTTGATTAACAATAGAATATTCATGATTAAATATATTTATATATATATATATATACACCTTCATGATGATGTGTATATATATGTATATATATGTGTGTAAATATATAAATATATTAGGAATTATAATTAAGATTAATCAGTGGTGTTAAGATGCGTATTTCATTATTATAAAATATGTTTATATAGTTCTTTGATTATTAAAATGATTTTCACAGTGGATGTGTAAATAACATGTTGTGATGATTCAAAATGTTCTTCCTTAAAATTTATTGCTTTGAATATACTAGAGAATTTTAAAAGATTGATTTTGTTTTATGGTTCCATGATGTGAGTCTTTCTCTTATGTTAATTTTGAATGAAGAGACTTTATGTGATGAATTTCTTGTAGTCATGTATGAGATTATGTTGGGAACCCAAAGTGTTGAGTACCCGAGCAGTTGGGAGTTTATGGATAGTTGGATTTTAGGCTTCCAAAAGCAATGGGGAAACTTGCTTTATGTTGGATTTCCATGGTTGATTCTTTGTGAATCATTTGGTCTCACTTCTAATTTTGAGCTCATGTGGGTTGTTACCTTGCAGCATTGCTTTATTTTGATTGGTCTTGTGCGGGAAGGTTTATTCCTCACATATGATTATGGTTTTATGATTTTTGGTGCTTTGTGTGATTTGGTACACCCCTTGATGTCATGTGGTTTGTTTTGATGCTACTAGGTATTGTTAGTGCTTGAGTATATAATATCCCATTTATTAGTGTAGGAATATTTTTACACCACTACTTTCTTTCATTTGGTATTAAGCCTTGGTCATCTTACTTTCTAGGTGTTACAGGTATAGTTTTTTTGTACTAATCTTGGAGTGAGTGGGACCTTGCATAAAAGAAAATCTTGTTGTAGGAAAAATAGCAACTGTGTTAAGGAAAAAGATGTGGACATTTACAAGAACTTTTTTTTTTTTAAGCAAAAGTGGGAGACCACTTATAATTTTATTTATATATAATATTTTACATATAGCTGGTTCAGGCGGACATACTGGCGGGAAAGAACCAGTAAGAAAACCCCCAATTGCAGTCCGAGTAACAAATTTTACAAAATATCAAAAAGACTAGTGAGGTCCTAGTACAAATGACCAAATGTCTTATTACAACATTACATTTAAGCACATTGGTTGAATACATCATTACATATGCACATTCTCTTATGCACCCAAAATACCCAAAAGAAGACATCATAATAGATATACCCGTGACCCGAATACATAACACTGGAGATTACAAAACCTTACTAAACATAAGACTGATAAGTTGGGAAGCCACTTTCAAAAAGATGCAGATTTTCCACCAACATGTTGAAAGTCATTAATCGAGCTTTCTTTTGTTTTCACTCGCTTACCTTTGTGTTGGTGATCATGCTCAAAAGAAGGTTTTGATTTGTTAATATCAAGTACATAACGATAACAGAATTTCTTTTTGGATGAAGATGGAAGTTGCAAATCATGAATGAAAACATGACTTCTCAAGAAAGAAATAGCATGATATTTTCTTTTTAAATCATCAATCTCCTCCATGGAAATGGCAGATCTGTATATGTTTAGAACTTAGTAGAGATGTGAAGAAGTTTCATGCATTGTGGATAATAACATGCCTTGGAATATGCCAGCATACCTCTTCTTATGAAAACAAAACCTTCTTTCAATAATTAACATTATAAATTAATACTTGGCTCATATTGTATAATCACACTAGAAACCAACAATGGAAGATTGAGAGTCTCAACTAAGAATTCCACCTTATAGATAACATTCATACTAGAAGCCAACAACTAATGACCAAATTTCATAAATAAATTTCATGTGTTCTATATCATGCCTTTGAGGGCTCCACAAGTACCATGAGCCTTTTGAAATCCTTCTCCATCTAAATGCATCCATTCCAAGACCATTGGGAGGTGGGTATACAATATGAGCCAAGTATTAATTTCTAATGTTAATTATTGAAAGAAGGTATATAAATTATTCGAGCATCTTAATTCTCATACAGAGTTACATCTTAGTCAATTTCTCAATGTATGAGTTCCATATATTTGTAATTTTTTCTTAATATAAAAACATATTTTATTTCATTAATTAACCTATCTATTCCATGTTACAAAGGACATGCTCATATTTTAAATTATAAGTATATAATTCAAAATTAATTAGTAATTTTCAAGATAGAGTATACACAATTTCTTTAGTTAAAATAAAATAATATTATTATTTCCATGTGAGAGTTATGTAGAATGGTAGCTTGATGTCTCGAAAATATTTCTTTCATGTACATACTAAATTTCTATCATTACATTAAATGAGTGAATCATCTCAATTATATAGCCAAGAACATCAAAAATTTATAGATTGGAAAGAAAAATAATCACACATTTATCATATTTTTATATGTATAAAGTTTCTACTATCAAACTATTTATACTTATAGATTAAATTATTTTTGAATTTGGTTATTTGGGTTCAACATGTCATGCTATAGGATTTTCTTGTGTTTTCACCATGTTGTCATGTGTAGATAGCTATGTATTTTATAGGTTTAGGAATTTTAGAGGAAGGAAAGGTTGAACAAAATGCATAAGGATGAGATGGAGCCTTGTTTACCTTAGGATTTCGTTGAGGCTCCCTTTGAGCATAATCGAGGGGTGGTTGGTCCTCTTGTAGACATGACTAATTTAGAAGGTCTTGTCAAGAGAAATTTAGAGGAGATTGGTAGAGACAAGAATCATGTTACAGATGGATTAGTTGGAGTTCATTGCCTCTACCATTCTCTTGAATTGCAACATTCACCTCTTGGTATTTCTTCTAATAATTTAAAAATATGAAGAAGGTTCAAGTTTAGAAGATTATAGGAACCCTTTATTCCCTTTGGTCTCAAGTTTGGAAACTAAAGATGGAAACTCCATTACAAACCTCAACTAGGTTCATTCATGGAAAAGGATAAGGTTGACAATAAGATATAGTTCCTTGAAGAATTTTGGATTCAAGTTGTGAAATGATAGATCTACTAATGTTTTTGGGAAAATGACCCTCTTTATTAGATACATTGCCACTATTGGTGGAGTATTTCTAATTGGATGTTATTTTTCTAACTTACAACTATATTTTTCTTGTTGTTGTTCCATGCCAATATGATTGATCATTTTTTGTTTCTTTATTGGTCTTTGTAAAAGGGTGGGGCCCTTTCAAAATTTCTATTTCTAATTCATAAATTCAACCAAAAGTATTTACCCTAAAATTAAAATATAAATTTAAACTTTAAAATAGCATTTACTCCAATTAATGGTATTGTCATTTGTTCCAAAATTGACAATTTTTAATGTTTAACAACATTACTATTTGGTTCTCCAAGGTCATGCCCTAAAACCAACAATAAAAGAAATATTTATTAGTGCTTTCTCTTAATGCAAATGGTTTTGTTTGTTATACATTGGGCACTGTATATTGGATAATAACACTTGCAACGCTTATATTACTAATATATAACAACATTATTATCATTTCATAACATTAATGGTAAATACTATTATTGCAATATTAAAATTTACTCTAAATAATAATATTACTATTTATAATACATACTAACATTTCCCTTGCATGTTCATATGAAATAAGTTTCAATTTATTATGTTTTATTATAATTATTATCCATAATATAATATTTTCATCAATGTTAATATTTGTATTTATGATACATAATGTGATTATAACCCAATTATTAGTGTTAAGTATGTTATTGGAGATGACATTCCTTAATATAAATATTACCTATTAGTATTATTTTCTTTTATCTTGTAACCACAATAATTTTTCATTTACAACCTTACTATTAAATATTAATAGAGTTTATTCATCTACTCAAAGGAATAAGTTTTACCTTATTTATATTAAAAAAAAAATTCTAATATGTATTTCACCCTCTAATATTCAATGCTGATTTGAAAGAGTATATATATATATATATATATATATATATATATATCCTATTATTCTTTATGTTTAATTTCAAAATTTTAATGCTCTCAAGTATAGGTTACAAGTGCATTCTTTGTTTTTCTCTTTCTTTTGTACTATTTTGTATGGGTGTCTTATATGCATTGCCTCAAACATATAATTTTAATTTCAATTTAGCTTTCAAATGCAATATTTAAACTTAAGCTTGTACTTAAATAATATCATGTTATCCTTTCAAATGGGTTTGTTGAAAATACTTTAGAAACTTTCAAGCAAATGCAATTGACAACTATAAAGCCAAATTCCACAATCTTCCCCCTGCTTGTGCCAAAATGGGAGCTTTGGACATGGTCTGGACATCAATCAAATCATCAAGGGGGAATTTTACCAAATGTTGTAGTTGCAATTGCAAGTGCCCTGGTAGACATGTATGCAAAATGTGGAAGGCACATGAACTATTTGATATAATGCCTCAAAAAAAGCTGTTAACAAAGTAAGGCTTTAGAAACATTCAAGCAAATGCAATTGGCAGTGCCTTGGTAGAAATGTATGCAAAATGTGGAAGCATAGACAAGGCACGTTAATTGTTTGACAAATTTTAAAAATGGGTATGCAAAATATTTCAAATAAATGGACTGCAAAGTCAAATTCGACACTCCCTGTCCATGCCAAAATTGGAGCTTTAAAACATGGTATGAACATTCATCAAAGCATAATAGAAATTAAGTTTGTTGTTCTTGAAAGGCTTTAGAAACTTTCAAGCAAATGTAATTTCAATTTCAACAAACTTAATTTCAAATCTACTATAAATTTTAACCATTTCATTCCATTTAAGGTTTAAAATTTTTTCAAAATAAATTCAATTTGAAACGCAATTTCAATCACCAACCTGCTACTCACTATGGCTCGGTCAACAGGTTGATGAACTTAGAAATGTGGTGCATGTTTTTCCCCTGGGTTTTCCGCCTTCGTTGTTCATGTTCGTCGTCCTCTTCTGTTCACGTTCGCCGCTTTACAAATAGTCATGTGAAGTGCGTGCGACAGTGACTTCTTTTTTTATATGCCCTAATTTAGAGGGTTTGGTCAAACCCAGGTTTGACCAAACCCTATAAAATATGTTTATTTTATTGGGTCGTTGAGTGGTTCGGTCGAACATATAATAGTGTTCGATCAAACCTATAAGTTCAGTCAAACCACTTGATATGGTGAAAACAAAAATAAATGAGAATTCCTTCCTCAAAATAATTGTAAACCACTATTATGCTTTAACCCCTCTGCAAGTTCAGCCGTAGGAATCTGCCCAAGACGTAAGCGCGCCGCGGGGATATCTGCATGCCACACGGGCGTCTCCGATAGAAACGCCCCACCGACGCTCAAAATAAGTGCCAAGTGGACCACCAATAGTGGTCTTAAGTGGAATTAAGCCTCTGAACCTAGTTTTCTAAAGTGGATAAGGGTAAGAAAAGGGATCTACATAGGGGTTGCAAATTCACTCTTATACAAGTGCATACTCCTTATTCTATTTGATAGTTATAATTGATGATATCTCAATGGGCAATGAAGTTAGCCCTTATAAACCTTGGACTCATTAAAATTTAGTGCAATGTCTCAGTATTAGCTATGATTAGGCAACCTCCCTTGTTCGATTTGTAACAAACATATAAATATATATAAATATAAATATATATATATATATATATTTATAGTTATATATATATATATTTATATATATATATATATTTATATATATATATATGTATGTATGCATTTGTGTGTGTGTATATATATATATATATATATATGTTGTTGTTTAAGAATTATATATGTTGTTGATTAAAAGTAGAATATTCATGATTAAATATATTTATATATATATATATACCTTTATGATGATGTATATATATATATGTATATGTATATATGTGTGTGTAAATATATAAATATATTAGGAATTATAATTAAGAGTAATATGTGGTGTCAAGATGCGTATTTCATTATTATAGAATATGTTTATATAGTTCTTTTATTATTAAAATGATTTTCACAGGGGATGTGTAAATAACATGTTGCAATGACTCAAAATGTTCTTCCTTAAAATTTGTTGCTTTGAATATACTAGAGAATTTTAAAAGATTGATTTTGTTTTATGGTTCCATGATGTGAGTCTTTCTCTTGTGTTAATTTTGAATGAGCGGACTTTATGTGATGACTTTCTTGTAGTCATGTATGATATTATGTTGGGAACCCAAAGTGTTAAGTACCCTTAATCGGGAGTTTATGGGTGGTTGGATTTTAGGCTTCCAGAGGAAATGGGGAAACTTGCTTTATGTTGGATTTCCATGGTTGGTTCTTTGTGAATCATTTGTTCTCACTTCTTATTTTGAGCTCATGTGGGTTGTTACCTTGCACCATTGCTTTATTTTGATGTGGTCTTGTGCGGGAAGGTTTATGCCTCGCGTATGATTATGATTTTATGATTTTTGGTGCTTTGTGTGATTTGGTATACCCCTTGATGTCATGCAGTTTGTTTTGATGTAACTAGGAGAGTGGCTCTTCATGGGGGCTAGTGCACAAAGGGGTAGCCTGGATAACCCATGGAAGATTTTTCTTAAAATAAGTGATAACCTAATAAATTAACTAGTGGGTTTGGGTAGGTTCACATTAAATAAGATAATTAAGATGCCTCGCCCATGCCTATAGAGCTTTCACAAGCTAAGGATGGACTAAGAAGGCCTGGTCGGAAATTTCACTACCTTGTCCTCACAAAAGGTTAGTGGTCCTGCATGTGTCACCCTATGGGGTCGACGCCTAGTGAGAGGTAGTTAGGATAACCATAGATGGGGGTCGGCGCCTAGTGAGAGGAAACCAGGATAACCCATGCTAGGGCATGTGATGACACTCTTCCTATAGTATCCTTGTTGGTTCCTTTTCCTTTGTGTGCCTCTGGAAGCAGTTGATATTTATGTTTAATGTTGTTCTTGTTTATGGAGTCATGTAGCCTTTTTCTGCTTGACTATTTTATGTTGTGGGTCTTTCTTGTCATCTCCTAGCATGGGGGGTGAGCCTTAGGGTCCACATGGTCGGGTGGAACATGATATGCACCCCATTGGGTTCATATCCAGATTTTGTGAAGCGTAGAGCTACATCGTTGCCATGATTCCAGAGCTTCACCAGTTTTGGAGATAGCATTGTTGATATGTATCATGCTCATTTCAGTTGTATTATTCTATGTAATTGATGTATCATTCCCACTTTTTGTTGGGAAGAATTTTTGTACCATTGAATTTATTGAAAGATGTATACTCTTATATTTAATGTAGTGTATATATATTCTTGATTTTATCATGTTTTCTCTTATGGATGTTTATCATTTATGTAATGTAATGGATGGATGTTTATTATGTATGTAATGTAATGGGTGGATGTACATTGTATACTTATTCTATATAATGGGGTGATCCCATAATAGTGGTTTACAATTTTTGGCCAAACTGGACACTGAAATTATTATTTTTAACTAAATCTTCACATTCGGGCACCTATAGCGGCTAAACTGTGAGGAATTTGAAGATGGTGCAAACTAGAATCATCAAATTTTGTCTGAGATTCTAAAAATATTTTTTCAAAATTTTTGGAATCAAATTGCACTTTTTTCCATCTCGAAAATTGATTTTTTGAAAACAACATTTTTAAAAAGTGGCGCGCCGTATCCATAACTTTTTTTCCATGAAGGATAAAATTCTAATTCTTTCAAATTTAGATTTGTAACTCTGATATCTAGTGCTTCCACTTGGTTAGATAGTTTTTATTGAATATTTTTTCCTTAATCAAGTTTCAAAGTCAAAAGAATTACAATTCAGACACAACATGACCGTATAACGCGTAACTTTTTTTGTATATGTCAAAATTTTATTTTATTTTTTTTGTTGGATCAAGGACTTCAATATCTGGTGCACTCATATTTTTCATTTTTTTTTTGATAATATTCTATTTTTCCACATGTGAAGAACAAATAAACTCATTTTCGATGAAAAACCTATGTTTAATAAAACTTAAAAAACAAATACATAATGAAACCAAAACATATTAAAATTATATTCATTGGATAGCTTGTTCTGAGGAATACCATAATCATTTGAAATAAATTCTAAATTAATTCATTTGGTTCCCTAAAAGCTAAATCAAAAGTGATTTTTTATCAGCATTTTGATAGGTGTAAAGGAGACGCATTTATAGGTATGGTTTAAAACTAGCGAGGTTCTATCCAACGGGGTTTGATCTAAGGTGATTTAATCAAACCCTCTTCAACTGGAATCCTTAAAATGGAACTTTTTAAGGCTTAAATCATTATATTTTCTAAAAATATGTGATTTCAGCTAAAATTCGTTCCTCTCAGGAATTGTAAACCACTATTATGACAACACCCAATGGTTTTGAAATGTAAACTTGGGATTCGTTAATCATCATTATGGAATGGGATTAGGTTAAGTAATGCATTCATGTTTACCCCAGAGGACGTAGCTAGGTAATGTGTATGTATAGTTTGCATTACGAGTATTATATGTTAACTCACATTTCATGTTAGCTTTACTTTAAAAAAAAAATTGGGCTATTGTTGTTAGTTAATTAGTTGTCCTTTGGGGTTTGTGTGGCGGGGCATTATAGAAGAGGGAAGAATTTACCATTTTTGGGGTCAGTTGGTCGAAGAGGGACATTAGAAATCATTCCCAATCAGATGTGTAATGCCTCTGCCAACTTCAAACATGGGAATCCATCAAGGATTGCAACATGCCACACAGACTTCTATGCATCATGTGTGCATCCCTGATAGAAATTCTCTCACTGACACAACAAACAGAAGCCAAGTGGAAGGCATTTGGGTGATGTGGAATTTTGCCTTCAAATTTGATTTTCTAAGGTGAGGATGTGTAAAAGGGAATTTGCATAAGGGGTGAAAATTCACTCCTATACAAAAAGAAACAATTAAAGTAGCATGCCAACTTGTCTTGGCTAATGAAGCAAAATGAAAAGTTGATGAATGAAGGATTCAGATGGAAAGGAGAAAGCGAGAGGAAGAACTTCAGTAGGTGATGCAACAAGAGGAGAAATTTGAACATGTGAAGGAATTATGGAAGAGTAAGTGTAAGGATAGGGATGATGACGATGATGAGGCCGGTCAATCTAAGAAGAAACAAAATAAGGAAAAGAAGAAAAAGAAGAAGGATAAGGACCACAAGGCTTATGATTCTTATATGGAGGAACATGATGTTGCCATGGAAGATGAGGAAAATTATATGAGTGATAAGGCACAAGATGATGTAGAAAATCCCAAGATCTTCTTGCAGTTGCAGGTCTAGAAGACTCTAGTCATGGCGAAACAAATTCTCTAGTTTCAACAAAATCACGAAGGAGACATGCATACTCTAATTCTGAATATGATGAACCATTGCATAAATACAGTCTGAGAGAAGATGATCCATATGATGATGATTTCTAGGCTTCTTGAGCTTTAACTAAACCTAGCTCCTATTTTCCAAGAGAAAAATCCCCAATGCCCATGGGAAATGAATGATGAGCATTTGAGTTTCAATAGATTCCAAGAGAAGATGATGCATACAATGATGATGGATAGGCTACCTCAAAATTTTAGTCAATCAAATATGCTTTGTCCCTTCCAAATCCATTTGACATAATTAAATGAGATCTTATCAAAAACCTCAAATGAATCATTTGTATTTTATCTTTTCATTTTTCCTCTTTCTTGTTTTTTATGGGAAACATATTTTAGTCTTTATTTTAGAACATTTTTTGCATCCTTCAATGTATTATGTTTTATCTTTCTATCAGATTCTAGATTAAAAGAACCTATAATTGAAAATAGATTAATTCATCTATTTCTATTTTACAGTCCCAAATAGGTGGATTAAATTATTTTGTTGTTAAGCAAATCTTATACAATGCAATGTCCCCTTTTCAAAATGAAACCAAGTTGAAACACAAATGATCATCATTCATTTCCCATGGGCCTTGGGGATTTTTATTTTGGAAAATAGGAGCTAGGTTTTGTTAAAGCTCAAGAAGCCTAGACATCATCATCATATGGATCATCTTCTCTCGGACTCTATTCTGCAATGGTTCATCATCTTCAGAATTAGAGTATGCATGTCTCCTTCGTGATTTTGTTGAAACTGGAGAATTTATCTCGCCATCATTAAAGTCTTCTAGACCTATAGCTATAAGGAGATCTTGGACATTTTTTGCATCATCTTGTTCCTTATCACTCATATAATCTTCCTCATCTTCCATGGAAACATCAGGATCCTCCATATAAGAATCATAAGTCTTGTGGTCCTTATCCTTCTTCTTTTTCTTCTTTTCCTTATTTTGTTTCTTCTTAGACTAACCAGCCTCATCATCGTCATCATCCCTATCCTTACACTTACTCTTCTATAATTGGTTAAAATTAAAAACCTGTCACACTTTGTGCCAATCATATGAATTCTATCAAACCAATTTCGGTTGGAAGGGATTCAACCAAGTATGTTTCAACCGAAACCACGTGGTGAAAACATGGCACCTACATGGCCTTATAATTTTGGTTGAGTAGGTTTAGGCTGAAACCTACTTGACTGAATCCCTTCTGGCTGAATGCACTAAATATTAAAAAAAAATGGGTGTGGGCATTTTGCATGTTCGACTAAAAATTATGTGATCGGAGGCTGCTCGCACAAAGACCTGGTCTACAAAAAGGAATTGAATATAGGTTTTTCTTCATTTCAGATTCTTTGATTTGATTATTGTTGCATGTTTTACTTGATAAGTGATTAGTTAAAGCATCAGTTCGTTGTGTGTTGAATGTTACTTTTTGGTGCGACTAGTGTTAAGTTAGGTTTTTTGGGTTTTTGGAGGATTTGGGCTAAAATCTGCTTTACCCATGGTGATTTTTAAAAGGATATAGAATTCATTTTATTTAAGGGTTTGTGTATGTTACTTTAAATGGTTTTTTTCCTCTTACTAGAATAAATTGAACGGCACTGGTAGCTGCTCCAAGTATGTCCATGGCGGGGATTGTTAAGAGGTTTGGGGCAATTGTTTTTCCATTCTGACTATTCACCACTATCTACATAGACTAGATTGTGTTTCATTTTATGCATCTTTTCTAACAATTAAAATGAGATTATAGGGAAAAAAAACTAACTACAAAAGCAAGCAATAGGTTTGATCAGTATGCAAAATGTTTTATGAAATGCACAGAATAGTTTAGAGGTACATGTTTATGAATATATATTTGCATCAAAAGTAAATTTATACTTTTGGTATTATGATCCATGGAGCAAAAACACTTTTTGGATTAAGTGCATGATATTCAAGTCATATCAATCAACTATGCATTTCATTAAAGGATTTTCATGCTAAGCCTCACTATTGTTTATTTATGTAGTTTGTTCTATTGTGTTGCTCAAGTGCCAAGGATTAAAAAAACCTACAAAATTCCATATATTTATAGAGAAATTTTTGTTTCACAAATAATCAACATTCATGTTAGAAAGCATGAACTCCACTTATCTAATTTGAAACACCTTGTTGCATGCATTATCTTTCACAAATTTTAAGGAATTAGCCTCTCCAATCTAAAATGACGAAAACATTAGACCTTCAATCATCCCTAAAAAGTATAAAGCACTCCACTTAAGATGTGTTCAATCCACATTAATTTAGGGTTGATGGGAATCTATAATACAAAACTAGAGCTCACCCTCATGCATTGGCATAAAGGAAAAAATGATTTTTTGTACAAATAAAGACTTGGCAATCATAGATTAGTGATAGTTTCATTTTCAATTTCATTGAGAAAGCAAGGAGGTATTTAGGCAATCATAGCATAATTTTTTAAACTAATAATAGGAGCAAAACATAATTTTTTAGTTTTTAGCAACAACAATAGTCTATAATTGATGTAGTAGGGACACCCTCTGCCAAATACACTTACAATTCACAAAAATAGATTTCAAACATATTGCAAATAGCACACATGCTTCCTTTTATTGAAATCAGAAACAAATTACATATAATATATCATCATAAAAATCTACAACAAACTTGGCCTCTCAAACTTTACAAAAGAAACTCCTCTCTTTCCTCTCACACTCTTACAACAATTTCCTTCAGAAGCCCCTCTCATGGGCTGAGATCTCTCAATTTCCCTTGGGAGAAATCTGCCTCAAATCTGTAGAAATATTTTATTTTTATTAGCTTCTCCAATCTGCAAATTCTTTTCAAATTCTCGTATGAGGCACTGAAGTTTATTCAAAAACCTTTCATTTCTCTTATTGTATGTAGCACTTAGAATGAAAATGACTCCAACTGTAACGCCCCGTCGTGTGAACCCCAAAGGACAACCAAACACCGCATAAATTTTTTTTTTAAGTGAACCATTGCGTAAGATTAATTTGTACATTCATTGCATGAAAAGAAATTATACATTCACTAAATCATCTGCATCCTCTGGGGTACATGGAACGGTCATTACAATTCCTAAACTTTAATCAAGTGAAAGCGAATAAAAACCAAGATTACATAATGATAACATACAATCATTAATGATCAAATGCAAAGAAAATGATACATCATTTTATAACAATTCAATTTACAGTTCCATAATACAATAGTGGAGCATATTTCCACAAATAGAACATATCAGATAACGGCTACCACATAAGGTTTACAAAGGTAAAATAATACATTACACTCATTTCAAGAGTACATTACATTACTTCAAGAGTCCATATGCATCATGTTGTGCAGAGGAAAAGATACATCAAATACAAGAATGTTACATAATTGAACATGGTACAATAGAACTGAGGTAGAGTCCTAGATCAACAACATCGACACAAACTCAAACTAGGGACCCAATGGGGTGCATAGCATGTTCCAGCTGACCACGTGGACCTGAAGGCCCACCCCCCATGCTAGAAGATGACAAGAAAGGACCCATGACCAAGATAGACAAGCAGAACAATCACAAGACCAAATCACAAGGTCAGCCAAAACATAATATACAGCAATCTCAATGACCACTTACAAGGTGACTACTTCCAAAGTCATACAAAGGGGAAAAAAAAGGATACTATAACACCAATATTCATATACTCCCAACTGAAGGGTACACAAATACTTAGGTTCCCAAGAAACTCATATCATGGAACCACAAAATGACTATATAACTTCCATTATCACAAATCGACAGATGCAGAGTAAAGGTGACAATATTACGAGAAAAATAGAAGCCAACACTTTAAGAAAATTATCATCTTCATACAAGATCAAACACAATAACCAAATTTTTCATAATAATCAGATGACGCCAGTAGGCTCCCTTCGTATGACAATAATCAAAACACAATGACTTCACTAATCAAACACCATAATTTAAGCAAGTAACCAATTGACCATGAAAACACTGTTTTCACATTTCATTATACTCACTAATTTCACTTAATACACCATCCACACAATAATATTCAAATGTCAAAGTTTCCAAACTACTACTCTACACTTCCACTACACAAACATGCAATAATCCAAATAACTATCATATTGCTTACATAAGGCAATCTTCACTATTAACTAGTTAGTATGTAACCTTCATGCTAACTTACAACTTATCATTATAGTACTCCAATTATCTAATTCATTTATCCATCACAACTTGGATGCTCCATTATTTAAATTACATTTCCTTAAATCTCTTCATTATTCCCTAATCTATGTAATGAACAAAACCATATGATAATCTCGCTAAGCATCTAACACATGAATAATTTAATTTTCCTATAACTACTTACATTTCCACAATCATTCATTATATGTAATAAACATCCTAAACCATTTCACTATATTTTATTTGACCATCACGAAGTCATTTAAATAATTAAAGAATTATGTGGATAAGTTATAAAATTATCTCTATTTTCACCAACGAGTTTGCTTTTAATTTAGCTCATGGTATAAACACATTTTTATATACTTATATAAATAAAACCATAAAGCACCCTATCTCATCTAGATAACTCTTTCATATACTAATAAATCAATTCAAATAACATCTTGAAAAGCATAAAAATTTTAATAAATACAACTCACATACTTAATTGACACCATAAATAGATTATTGGCCTCTAGAATAACCATATTCTAAATGATTAAGTTACCTTATCTACCCCCATTACCTTTACATTCACCTATACATAATACAATCTGGAAAAACATAAAAGATGGAAAAGTTTCCTTACTAAAGTAATTGGCAGGTGTATGACGTATATTTAAATACCTAATTACAATTACATCAAATATTTTCAAACAAAGAATACAAATATACACATGAATTCCTAGCTCTCTTTTACTTAATTTACAACAATAATATTCACTCTTGAATAATAATAATAGTAATTTTAATATTATTTAATCTATTAGCATTAACATGATTTATTTATCAAATAATATTATTACTAAAACAATATGTACCATTAATTGTATCCCAATACTATACAATCCTTTTAGTTTTTATAATTTACTAATCTTACTACTATTATTATTAATTCTTTCTATAATAATTTACTCAAAATTCTTTAATACCAATTTTAGCATTTGATGTAGTTTTGATATTGATTTTCATATTAATTTTATAATACCAATATTTTATTATTATTATTATTATTTTACATAGGGTAAAACCCCCTTTACCCTTGTTTAAACAATTTACACTATTTAATCATTACCAAGAAAATAGGTTCACTTTTAACAAAACAAAGATTATTTTCATTTTCATTTTTTAATCTCAATTTACTTATTAAAATTACTTCTATCTAGATAAAAATAATAACATCAAATAACTAACCATGAATAATAATATTAACATTTACTCTCAATTAAACCCCTTTTTTTAATCTCAATTTATCTTACTAAATTTATTTCCTTCAAATAACTAACCCGTGAATAATAATATTAACATATACTCTCAAAATAACCTATTAACAATAATATTTACTCTCCTATTACAATAATAATTTTATTACTACTAAATCAACCACGATAACATTATCATTATTTAAAACATTGAATGAATGAGGATTCCTTTTGTTTTGTAAATACTATATCACTTCCATAAAATACTACTTCAAAATATTATTTACATTATACTATTATCCTCCAAAATAATATTACAGAACTATGAATCATATTGTTTTTATAACTTATTTATTGTGATAAATATATTACCAGTAGTAAAACTCTTTAATATAATATTACTTATTATCTTTTCTTGCATTACTTTTATTATTAATTGGATTAAAATTACTATAACCTAATAAATCTTCGCAGAATTCCTAATAAAGTCTCTTGAGTTAAATAAAAATGATTTACCTTTATCCTATTGCATTCTGCTTAAAAATGCAAAGAATGACAATACGGACGAAATGTAAAACTCAACCAGACGATTATGTAATTTCCAAGTTAAGATACCATTAATAAAAATAGAACTTACCATACTATCAGTGGGTATGAATGCAAAAGAAGCTTGTGAATATTTCGGGAGACATGATCACCCAGATAATGGAGGATTTAAAATAGAAATGCAAATTATGGTCGTAGAGTAGTTAGTGATGGAATAACTGCCAATGATATTAATATTGTTGTTTGATCTAACCAAACCTTCATATCCAGTTAATAATAATAGAAAGCACCCCCACCCCACACTAGTGCAGAGACGTGTTATCCAGTTAATAATATTATTTACGTATGTACTCAGCTGTCGCTTCTGGAGTGCTAAGGATAAAGGGCCTGAAAAAGCAACTGGGGTTAGCTCCAAAGTATACACTGATGTTGCATACTCATATAACGACGATGATGAAGATGAGGTAGTGAAACAAAAACCCAAAGCCGAGGTAAATGGAGGAGAATCAGGCGTCTCAAGGAGGGAAATGATTGCAGGACAAGGATTTATTGAATACGCTTTAGAAACTTTCAAGCAAATGCAATTGGCAGGTGTAAAGCAGCAGGTTATTTAAACCTTTAAACTTCCTATTATGTTCAAGTGTTGCGGCTAAGACAGGCTGACAATGGTATCAGGGAGATTATTTAAACCTCTACAACATTCTATTTTCAAGCACTGCATATGTGACAGGTTGCCAACGAAATCAGGAAGGTTATTTAAATCTCTACAACATTCTTTGTTCCAGTGTTGCGGCTGTGACAGATTGCGAATGGTATCAGGGAGATTATTCAAATTTATACCCCTCCACAGTATAAACACTATGACAAGGCACGTGAACTGTTCACAGAATGCCTCTAAGAAATGTGGTCACAAGGAATGCAGTGAACGCAGGATTTGTTCAGCGGCTTTAGACGCTTTTAACACCGACTCCCAACCTTAGCCAGCATCCTAACTGCCTGTGCCAATATGAAATCTTGTGACAGGCTAAGGCATCGATCAGGCAAGAAGGTAGGGGAGATTTTATCAGATTTAGCAGTTGAAACTGCCCTGGCAGACATGTGGGAAAAAGCAACACAGAACAGAGCTAAAAGATGTTTCAAATGAAGCATGATACAAGGCAAATGGAAGATTTGTATGCAAAAAGCGGAACATAGGCAAGGCACGTAACTGTTTGACAACATGCCACAAAGAAATGTGATCTGGTGGACTGTCTGCAGAGAATGCACAAGATGGATCTTGTTGACCAAACTTTAGAAAATATCAAGCAATGAAATTGGCAGATACTTACCTCAGGTCTTTGCACGTTCCTCTTAGCCTTCACATCACAGTAACCCTCAGTGCATTGCCTATGTCCCTGATCATTAGCAGTCCTCGTTACCCTTCATACCCCTTTTTCTGTCCTCTCCCTCGCCCTCTCCCCGGCGCCCCCGCCCCTGCCTCCCCGCCGAGAATGCAAATCACCCTAGGCATATTTCTCTCCTTCCACGTTAGGCGTAGCTGCCCTCCCAAGGACATGCATGCAGAATGGGCCGGGCTTAACCATCACACACTAAGCTTTGACCGCTTAGTGTGGCTGGTGTGGGCCCACTCAAACTTTCCGTTTCCGTTTTGTTTTCCGTAGCGCTCCTTGCATCCTTCACGGTGACGTGACTGTGAACGGTTAAATTTGAATTTAGATTTTAAATCTGCATCTCCCGCCGACAAGGAGTTATTACATCTGCCCGCCCATTTGACTTCAGTGAACAGACCAAGCTTGAAAAAATGGTATTTCTACAAGCAGATTTAGAAAAACTACCTGTGTTGTTGTGTGTGAGCAACGCCATTTCTTCGCTCATCAACATAATCCAGCAATATCATCTTGACGATATCAACATCTCTGCTGGATGGAGAAGGCAACCCATTCGATCATAAAATTGGATTCTCTAGTTCCTTCACGATAAGTCAAATGATCTAATCATCATCTGTGATATTGATATTACATATTTTTTTATCTGTTGCAGTGTTAGAAACGCCCTCCAGTTGAAAACAAGCAATTCAAGCATCCGTCTGATCCATTCCCTTTATTACAGTGTATAGGGTCATAGAGAGTAAACTGAACATCTATATATTATATATCCCTTGCCTCGCTAGCTTAAAGCAGATTGATTTTGAGTCTCATTCTCCACTAATTGGCGAAACTAAGAGTGTACATAAAGCAGATTAAAGTTGATAGGTTGAGACTACATAAATTCATGATATTGGTAGGGTTATACATATGATAGCATATTTGTTGTTGAATGGGTATACATTAGTATGGTTAAGGTTTGCATATATGGAAATATGGATAGGTAGATAAGTGGTTTACGTAAAATCATTGAACAATTTAATGTATTTAATTAACATTTTATTCAAATAAAAATTAGGCAAGTATTTAAGATATCATTATTTTTAAGATAAAATTTGATCTTTTTAATGACGATTAAGAAGTTTATTTGGTAGTGTTGATCATATTTGTCTATCAAAGTCACAATAGACTATTGCTTATTTAAATTTGAAGGATGTATGAAAACATGATTATCATAAAAATAATTTTAATTTGATAATATAATGGTGCTATATAATGTAGTACTAAACCCTATAAAAGCTTATACACAATGTCATATCCATCACCATAGTAAAAGATGACATAACTATGCATGTACTGCCATTCATTTCTATGAGGAAGAGTCTAGAGTTTGAACTAATAGTACGAGAAGTAGTAGTCTATTCAATATAGACTAAGTAGATCATAGTGTCAAGTATACAATAACAATGGTAAAATCTAGTCTAAGGGTTCAACATTGTTTGCACTATATCTTACAAGGAATCAACACAATAAAGTATACATGGTCTACATTGCTATTTCAATTTTCTAATCTCTTTATTCATGTTTGTACCTAGTAATATTATATTTGAACATATGATTTTATTTAAATTGTTTGACAAATGTAATAGGGTAATATTATCTACAAGGTTGGGAACACACTACTAGGTTTGAGATTTTTGTTGTCACATCCCTGCACACTCCATATTTTCATTTTTGTACTAAATATTGAATGTCTTGATGTAATTTAAACTGGGGTGAGAACACTAGTATTTGAAAAGTACTCATGCGCAATGATTTTCACTAATATGCTTTTAATGGTAAATGTTATAGAATCAATACTTTTGATCTTTAATTGCCATAATTGATGAGTAAACTAAAAATTATATCACCTAATTTTTTGCTATTTTCATTGATGACATTGTTTTGTAACTTATATGTACATGTTATTTTTTGGACTAACCACATACTAATGCTCTTGTGGTGAAATGTGTTTAAGTTAAAGAGAAATATGTGATCTCATGAGATAGTATAGGTTGTGGACAAATATCATATATGTAGGTACCTATTGATAGGAGTACCACACAAGCTTGTTATTTTGTAAAAAATCTTCCTGTTTATAACACCTCTTATTTATTAATTTAAAATTTTATAAATTAAAAAAAATACTAAAGCACATATATTTTTAAAATATTTCAAAAATTATACAACTACTTGCATTAAAAGTCTTATGACATTGGGCTACATACTTAAGGCCATGTAAATTTTTCTTCTAAAGTAAATTCTTAAACTCATTGAATTAACAATTGATCTATGAGTTTTCAACCAGCCTAGATGAAGTGGAATTGTCCATTAGGTTTTATACTACCTCAAAAAAGCATGCAACCAATAAAATATAAAATAAAACTCTATAAACCACTTTACAAGAATATAAAACTAAGAGAAAAAAATTATTATCCCAAATTTGAATTCAAATTGCATTTGATTTTTCCTACTTTAACTATATTTTAGATTTAATAATGAACTTGCAATAATGAATCTACATAAAAATAAAATATTATTACAATAAAAAAATAAAATACAATGAGTTTCAACAATTCTAATATCTAAATTCAATTAAATGTATGTTAATGAAAGGAAAGAGCTAGAGAATATAGCTTCTAACTTTCCAAATCTAAAGAAGATAAGGATAAAAATCACAAAACTAGAAAATATAATATAAAAAATATCTTATTCTACCTAAGCAATTAAAAATATATATATCCAAGTTAATATAATAGGTGCAATTTTATAAGTGAAATTCTATATTATCATGATTTTTAAGAATTTTAACCCTATTGTAGATGGACTAGGATAATGAAAAGTCAATATTAAGTTATATAAATAATAGTAAAGACTATTTACAAAATATATCTAACAAAATAAATAGAAGTGAATAGAGTAATGTATCATCAAGATTACATAAGACTCAAATATTTACTTGGGAATTTTATGGTTTATTATTTAGAACAAAGTATTCCATACAACAAGTTGCAATATAGAATTTTAATCTACAACATACTTCTTCTACAATTATTATAATGTTACACTATTTTTTAATCCAACTTAATTTGTACAATTTCGACCTCAATGTAACAAATATTGACCCTTCACATGAGATGATAAATATAGAAAAATGAAATCCTAGCCACCTCACTATTTAACCAACCTAAATAATTTCAAGAATCACAAAAATTATAATTTTATTTTATGATGTTAGGAAACCACATATATCACAAAGTGTAATGTCTCTATGCATAGATATTCACAATGTATACATAGCCACTTCCACGCACCATAAATCAATAATTATTCACATAATAATGTTGGTATGTTCATTGCCCTTTATAGAAACCACTACTAACTCAACATTTGTGGTAGCCTATGTAAAATCATTTTTCTCTTGAATAATTGCAACTTTTTATGTCAATTTTTTGGAAAAATTTCCAACTTTTAGATTGTGCTAGATGAACTTCATAACTTCCACGAGTTTTTATGCGTCTTTATTCATAATTATAGTAAATAATTTTTTCCATATATGGTTGTGAATTATTCAAATAACTTGCAATTGTTGCCAAAATATCTTTAGATGTAAAACATGTAATGTTGTACCACACCATCACCACATGGGAACCAATATATATGCTATATTTTAACATCTAAAACTCATCACATTTCACCATATTATATTTTACAAACAAACTCTTCCTATAAGAAATATTTTTAGGTGAATAACACACAAGTATAAAGATTCTCTCACTCTTTATTTACTATAGGAAAATTTATGCTATACAACCCAAAAAATGAACTCATGTTTATGGATATGAAAAGCCCATCTTATCCTTACAACACATGAAATTGAGAATATTTACAAGTTTTATCAAAGAACCAATTATATTTACCTTAGTGCCATTTTTTTCTATTTGAACTTTCTTTCTCTCACCCATCTCTCTCAAAAAATGAAAGTGAAAAAAAAATGTGCTTAGTTTGGGCATTGATAAAATTATTTAGTATGAAACAAATTGCACCCAATGAATTACATTTCAATATTACATGACTCTTGAAACCAATAATATCACTAAGCTTCTCTAACCAAACTATTCCACAATCATATATTATAGACATATTTTTATTCAATTATCAATAGTGCAACTATCTTCTATTCCTTTCTCATCCAATTAATTTTTGCTACAAATATAATAAAAGGATAATCACTTATTGACCTTTGGTTATTAATATCTCCACCTCAATAAAAATCTATAAATGTGTGTATATAGTCAATGAACTTCCCACATTATTACTGCCATGGTAATTCATACAATAATTTAATGTTTTAATCAAGCACCTAGACACTCTTTTCACTTGTGTACAATGGTCATAACTTTTATTTTCCATAAACATATGCTTTGAACTCCCACTACTTGAGAAGTATATGGTCTTGTGCAAAATATCACATAATTAGGAATTCCTACAAACACTTGAATATGGAACATTCCTCATATCTTATGAATATCTTATAGACTAAGTACATTAGTCAAAACTATTTTTTCAACTAATAGGGTTGTACTTTTCATTTTACTATTTTATATTTTAAACCTCTACAAAATAGTTTAGAGAGACTTCCTTCAGTTTAACCCTAATTTATTACTGGTTATATCCTTTTATACCTTTATACCCCTACACCATACGACTATCGTAATAGTATATGAAACTTGGAAAAACAAGAGTATTCATGAATTACCACATAACTAGAAATATGAGGCTTTGGATGAGCTACAAAGTGGATGTCAACCTGGAAAATATGTTATGTTATATTTTCACCACCAAGATGTAAATGATAGAGAGGGAGCTTAGTGATAGTGTTATTATTAAATAAATGTTCCAAGGTGCATCAAAATTTCAAAATGGTAAAAAGATGATGGTTATGTGATCACCACTTTACTATAAAGATGAAATCTACATGAAAGCTTATAAATTATATAGTAAATAGAAAATAAAAATTATTTGTATATGCTAAGGAATTCTATATATGGCTTGAAGTAGTCATCCAAAAATAAAATCAAAATTATAATATGTTTATTTAATTGGGGTTTGTTAGGATTTTTTGTTGTATATGAATGGTTTCTATATTACCATATATAAAATAGTGCTATACATACTCACAAAATAATGTGGGTGGAAATTTTCACACCCTTAAATTCTATATGAGAAAATAATCCAAAGCATAAAAACATAAACAAATTCAATAAGTGGAGAGAACCATAATAGTGGGGGGTGGAGGAATATCCCCATCATATGGCTTTCCCCATATATTAATGGGATCCAAAGTGTTTGTGTTTGAGTCCCACCATTCAACATCATCTTCTTTATCTTCTTATTTAGTTGTACATTTAGGGAAGATAGAAAGAGCCAACCAAGATAATTTCATAAAACCAAACTAGCTAAGAGCACCTCTCATTTTCCACCTAGAAGTTCCTCCAATAAGTGGTGGAGAGGAAAAGTATTGAAGATTAGGTCATGACCAACCTAATAAGCATGATCTCTTCTCATATCCAAGGGAAAATCCTATGAGTAGTGACCCTGGGTTGAAGAGGGATATGGAGGGAGTAGAGGGTCCACCTCCATGATGCACCCATAAGAATGGAAGTGATCTTGGGTTGAAGAAGGAGATGAAGGAACTTTGGGAACAAAACAAGGGAAATTACCTTAGTGGTTGAGATGCACCTATAAATGAGCCACCTCAAGTACAAATTTATTAGCTTGCACTTGACTTTGTAGTAAAGCATTAGAAAAAATCATAGCTTTAATATAAAGAAAAACATGATGATCCACAAAGAAATTTGAAAAATATCAAGATTTCTATCTTTTCAGATGCTAAATAGAATCTCCACCTAAAAATAATGTCAAATATAAATGAATTTATAAGGGATGTGAGGCCCATCCCTTGAAAGATGTCATGAAAAATATTTTGGTCTAAATGATTTGAAAAACTCATGTATCTAGTTCTAAACAAGTGCTCAAAGCCTTAAGAGGGAAACCACAAAACATGTTTGATCAAGAGTTGTAAAGCTTGATTCATATTATTCGATGATCACAAATACATTTATGCAAGCAAGGAAACAATGAGGAAGGAGGAAGTGATTGAATAAACTAGAGATAGTTTAACTACACACTCAACTACATATGCTTGTTACTAGTATACCAATTGATGTAATAATGTTATGCTATCCACCTTATTACATTATTCTTACAAATGTACCCTTGAAACAATTCAAGTTTTACCTTTCCAAGAGACTTGATGAGAATATCAACTATCTAAGAATCTGATGGGTAGTACTAGAGAGCTGAATGTGGTGGTGTAAATTTTTTTCTCAAATTTAATGACATCCAAACCCTATATGCTTTATTATTTCATGAAACATTGGTTTCTTCAAACATTTGAACAACTCTTGACTATCACAAAAATAATAGTTGGCTTTTCTTAAGATATGACCATGTCAGCCAAAATGTGACGTAAAAAAAACCCTTTGTTCAGCCTCGATGGATGAGAGAAAAAATAGTTTGATTCTTACTAATCCATGAAATAGGTTTGGATCTAAGATGATAAACATATTCTATAGTTGAATTCCTATCATCAATAAATCCAACATAGTTTGAGTCAACATATCCAGGTGCAAGAAATTAGGGTTCTTCTTGTCTTCCAAACCATAATTCAGTTAAGTTCAGTTATGGTTCAGTTATCTTCAGTTGCATGTAGTTAGTTTCAGTTGAATGCTAGTTGACTTCAGTTAACTTGGAATGCATGACTAATGACTTGAGTTGCATGATAGATAACAGGTGACTACTTTCAGTTAACAAATGATGATCAATCATGCATGGTATTTGCATAAATGGTGGAGAGATATGTTTTAGTTAATAGAGATTAACTTGGACCCACCTTGGGTGCCTAAGTTGGCTTCTTGGAGTTAACACTTTTTTCAAGATAAGATATTTTATAGGGTTGAGTTAAGTGGACCCATTCTTGGGCACCAACTTTGAGGATAAGCTTAGAAGATATCTTCAAAATCAAGATGAGTTATGACTTCAGTTTGGGATGCCCAAATGGATGAAGCACTTGTTTTGAAATTATTCTTCATGGTAGAACTCTACTTGCAAGGATTAGGCATAGGTTTTGTGAGATAAGCATTGAGCTTTGTAATTGTAACTCTTTGGAGTTTACAAGGTTGATTATTGTCTATTTATCTTAAGCAAGTTGAAGGGAGTTTGTATCAGTTTTTATTGTAGGTTGTTAAGAAGATTTGTTGAAGGCAAAAGAAGCATCTCAAGCAAGGATTGGAATTATTGTAATCTTATTCTGAGATTAAATAATATATTGATTCTTGGTGGAGATTTTTCCCGAAAGGGTTTCTCCATGGTATATGCTGTGTAACTTCTAATATTTTGTCTAATTATTCTACAACCTTTTGTCTCCATTCTACACATGATAAAATGAATCTAACCAAATAATCACCCACAAATAATATGTAACAAAGAATACTTAATTAGATCAGCAATCACAAAGTATTAAGCTACATAATCACCTCAATTTTCAACAAAAAGATTCATTGGAATATCTTAAAATCAATCTTCTTCCTCTTGCTAAATGAGATATGCACATATGTAGTCTAACCAAATACTCTAATATGAGATAGTGGAGGCTTAAAACCACTCCCTACCTCTTTTTTTGTCTTGTCTCGCAATATATTTATAGGAGCCTTATTGAGAAGATGAAGAGTTGTGTAAACTTCTACCTAAAATCGATCCTCAAACCAAGCTGAGGAAAGCATGCACCAAGTCAAATCCATGATAGTTTGACTGTGATGCTTTGCAATTCTATTTTGTTGTGGTGTATAGGGGTCAATCAAATGTTATTTGATGCCATGAAACTTTAAGAATGCCAAAGAAATTCTTTGATATGAATTCCCCCTTTGATCTGAGTTCACATTAGATCTTGGGCCCTTGTGAGCTAAATGAACTTAATTGTGCCTTATTTAAGGTGTTGTAAAGTTTTGTTCCACACTTTCACACTTTTATAGGGCTATCATTATTAATTCGGCTTCTTTATGCTTTAATTGGTCTTATTTTGCATCCATGAGCCTTAATTAATGCATCTTTTTAAAGATAATTTTGACATAAGTCAACATCCAATCATAATTCAAGTGTTTCTAAGTTGTGTGGCCCAAATTTAGTGATTTGGGACTCGTACACCACCTTGGGTGTATGAGTCCCACCTAGGTTTTACGGCCCTAATTTGGATTTTACACCATTCTAAGCAATTTTGAAAATGTGTCCTATAATCAATGCCTAATGGGACTCATACACCACTTCTGAAATCAAATTTAATTCAAATTCTTGGTGGGATTTTTTCCTCCTAGACCTAATGTCGACTTTTAGTGTTGTAATTTTGGGAAATTTGGCATAAACAAGTATAAATACAAGGTTATTTCACTCATTTTCACCTAACAAGCAATCAAGTGATCCCAAGCTTTCAAGTATTCATGCATTCTAGAAAATTGGAGATTACAAGTGTTTATAAGAGCATTCAAGATCCTTCAAGAGTTGATTATCAAGCATCATGCATCATGTTTGTTTTTGAGCTAAAAATTGTGATGTAGGGTTTCATGATTCAAGCTAGGATTCAATTCAAGATCTATCACATTCAAGCAAGAGTCAAGATCTACATCCATTGGAGTCATCTCATACATGTTTGCAACACTTTATTGCTAGGGTTTGCTGAGTTGCAACAATGCATTTTGTTCATTCATCATTCCTTCATTCTATTTCTATTCATTTCTAGGTTTGATTACCAAAATGGGGTTTGACCAAGGCAAACCCCTTTCTACTAACAAAACAACATTTTCCCCTCTCTTTAGTGTGTTATTTGCATATCTAGGTTGAAGACATATTGAAGAGAAAGTTTGGAGAAATTTTTCAAGTGCTCAAAGTTGTCCAAGTTGTTACCTTGCATTGGAGATCATTGAAAGACATCTACAAGTTGCAAATCAGAATTTCAAATCCAAAAATCAAGTGGAAAGAATAGAGCAGAAATTGAAGAGTAGAATCAGACTTTGAATTTCTAGAAAACCATAACTGGACTGATATGCCACTTTTGGCATATGAGTCCCAGTATAACCAAAATTGCAAATTTCTAGAGTTTCAAACATATCTAGATGCTATATTTTTGTTCTTGCCCAAAAACCCTAATTTGGGACTAAAGTAGCTAGACTGGCATGTGAGTCTTAACAAGCATTAATTTTAGTGTTTTTATCATTTCAAGTCTTCATCCAACCCTCTTCAAGTTTCTAGGTGCACACCTTTCATCCATCAACTTTCTATTATGATTTACATGTGCATTTTTAGGTCATTCAATGAAGTCTTGCATTGCATTAGGTTTAAGCATTAGGTTCATTTCATTATTCTTTCTAAGCCCTAGCTTGGTGGTTAACCTCTCTTTATTTTATAATCAAACCCTAGGATAACCCTATTGCAAGATCTCTTTCTCCTTTGCATACTTTAGATTGAGATCTCTAGGGTTTCCTTGAGTGAAACTTGAGTGCGAAATAGGAACCCTATATCCTCAAAGATAGAGCCCCCATCCTATTTCTCGTTGTTTCAGGTGCCTGTATCGATAATACTAGAGAACAATTGATTCATCTATAGGGGCAAATAAAGCAACCATATAGGATGAAACTGCATCTAGTGCAAATAAATAATCCTTCATAAAATCTCTAGCAAGTTTCATATTATATCTAAAGATAAAATAGGATTTGAATCCATCCTTGGCCTAAAACTTCACCTTATACTTATGATTCAAAAATTGACTAGCAGACGAGATTTAATGTTAAACTTGAAACACAAAGTACCTTTGTGAGACTACATATTCTTGTCAAAAAAATGAAGTGGAGAGGATCCTTACTTGAGATGCTAATCTGGAAATCTTTCATTTCCATAATATGACATGGATTTATTTAATTTGTACCAAAAATGGTATGACAAAGAGTCTTTCAAGGGATTTTAATACATAGAGAGAAACCGTAAGTTTTATTTTAGTAAGCAAGATGAGTTATGAAAATATTAATGTAGTAATTAATAAGAACAATTACAAAATTTTGAGAGGATATTTTGTATTAAAAATTATGGTTAAAAATGAAAGTTTTTTCTAGTCCATAAAACAAAAAATGTTACCCAATAATGGTGAGGTCAAATTGGCATGTTGTGGCATGAAAATCTAGTTCAAATTGGTAGGGAATATCTTCATAATTTTGAATTGAAGTCTATAGTAGGAGGACTTGAAGATTGATCTCTTGAATTTGATTTTCCTAAACATTGTGTTTATGAAAAGCATAATAGAGAAATTTTCTTTTGTATGTTCTAGATTTGATGATATTTTAGATTTGGTACATGGTAATGTATTTAGGCATATAGATGTCAATGTCTAGTCCATTAAACAAGAAAAAATCAAGTATGTAAATCATTAATCTTTTAGGGAGTTTGACTCACTAAATTTAAAGAGTTAGGTGTTATTGAGCAAGAATGAAATTAATGATAAACATATCTCCTTGCTTATACCCTTCTACCAAAAAAAACTAATATGTTTAAATTATCTCTTACAAGGTTTTTTTTTTTAATTTGATATCAAATGTATATTTTATTGTTATCAATCATCTAGAAAACATATCATATTCTTTTCTTCATCTAGGAGTTACATTTAAGACACCTTGAACTTTAGATTTATTACCTTTTTCAATAACATGAATAACATGTTTACTTTTATTTCTATAGAATAATTGGCTACATGTTTTACTTATCATGATATGTGCTTTAAAACTATGAGAACTTTTCTTTCATCCTAGAAATTCACTTTGTGTAGCTTGATTCAATCAACAAAATTTATTTACTTGTAATTTTTTATCTTTTTTAAAGTACTATTTGTAAATAATAAATTTTGAGTCCAAAAAGATCTAAAAAAGAAATATTATGAATTGAGAGACTTAATGAAGTCATAAGAACCTTAAATTGAAGAATGATCACACTGTTCACTATTATGTCCTTTCTTAACATACAACAATTGGTTATTGATATGCATTATTCATGTTACAAAATCATTAATTTTTAATCTTATGCATCTTCAAAATGTAAGTAACTTCCTCATTAGGAACATATTCTAATGTTTCTTTCTTACTTATTACACATCTTTCAATTTTATATAAGATTTATAAGCATCATTTAAATATTGAATGTGTATCAACACATTTTAATCAACTAAAAGTGCGATTGACATTAATTGCTATTAGGTTTCTTCATTCTATCTCCTATATATCAACAATAAGGTCTTAACCTTTCTTAACATCATTCACCTTCAAAAGATCTCAAAACATACATATTTGTACAACCTTGAACATGAGAATTTCCTTTTAATTAATCTTTAATCCTAAATAATTTAATTTGTTTAACAATTATTTATCTATAAATATTAAGTTTGTTAATGCTATATTTTTTAAAACTCTTCCAATTTTATAAATTTTAAACTTTGTGATTGATTAATCAAAAAACACATTAATTTAAATAAGTGAAAAATACTTTTATGAAAAAAAATTAAATTAATTAAATTTGAAATAAAATAATTCTAAAAAATTATTTTATTTAACTACCCAACAAGAATGAAAATTTATGCTTATTTTTTATAAAAAAAATTATATTATAAATGTTGGTCTAGGTGTCCTTTTATAATTTACATCTCTACAATCTTTTAGAATTTGTACCTTTGAAAAATATAAATTATATTAATGATAATAGGTTTCCACAATCCATATCATAAGTCTGTATAGCTTCTGGATTTGATTGTGTGCAAAAAATTTTAGCATCAACGTTTCGGATCACACTACATGATCCATTCCTCTTGCTCTCTTTCATCCTGATGATGGATCATGTAATGTGATCCGAAACGTTGATGCTAAAAAATTTTGCACACAATCAAATCCAGAAGCTATACAGACTTATAAATTATATTGTTATTTTAATTTAAAATCTCTATTAATCATTCAATCTATTCACAATTGGATGGCGGAAATGAACACAACAAATATTTCATGCTATGGAGAGGGAGTATTTTGAAATGAATGCATGTAAAAAAAAGTTCAAAATTTAGAGAGCCATATTTGTTTGGGATGACTTCCACACAACTGATGCCATCAAATGCATTATTATTGATACATTCTTGTTTAAAAACTCTGAATCCTCTCAACTAATCTCAGATCTCCCTGGCAAACAAGAAATTTGTGAGACATACATATAGTTATATTTAAAAATATAAAGAAATTCCAAACAATAGCGCAATGTGTTGAGAGTGCTCAAAGGAATCTATATAACTATATAGATTTTTCTGAATTTGACTATGAATATAATTGGATTGTTTGTTATTCGAATGATTGCTAATGTCTTACTCCACATACGAAATAGAAGATAAAATGGGGCAAAGTAATAAAGAGGAAGTAGCAAGTTGCATCTTATTACATGTATACCAACACGGGTATAGGAAAGATAAATCCTTGCTTACATTTTCTTACGGAGACTTGCTGTTCGAATGCTCTAAATATCTGAACCAGTATTATGGCTATAAGCAAGAGAAATCCTTGCATATGTCATTCGTTTTTGCATATAATATACACAGAGTAGATTATCAAGATAAAAAAATTACACAAGAAAATGTATTTGATATGATATCACAGAGGTATATCATGCTCAATACACGCCCTCCATAGTCAAACGTTTGCAATACGATGATGATTGTTGGTTTGAATGCCTGATTTTCTCTGTTGATTGTGGGGCAACCAAGTAATAACATGGAAGCAACTTCACTTTCATCGGCCATTTGTGTCTCCATACTTGCTAAAGCATTGAATTGCTTGTTTTCAACTGGAGGGCGTTTCTAACACTGCAACAGATAAGAAAAAATGTAATATCAATATCACAGATGATGATTAGATCATTTGACTTACCGTGAAGGAACTACATAATCCAATATTATCAAATGGGTTGCCTTCTCCATCTAGCAGAGATGTTGATATCGTCAAGATAATATTGTTGGATTATGTTGATGAGCAAAGAAATGGCGTTGCTCACACACAACAAAACAAGTAGTTTTTTTAAATCCACTTGTAGAAATACCATCTTTTCAAGCTTGGTCTGTTCACTACGTCAAATGGGCGGGCAGATGTAATAACTCCTTTTTGTTGGCGGGAGATGCAGATTTAAAATCTAAATTCAAATTTAACCGTTCACAGTCATCGTAACCGTGAAGGGTCCAAGGAGCGCTACGAAAAACAAAACGGAAACGGAAGGTTTGAGTGGGCCCACACCAGCCACACTAAGCGGTCAAAGCTTAGTGTGTGATGGTTAAGCCGGGCCTGCAGAATGTGGATGAAGGACAGGGCACGTGGGTGAGGGAGAAAAGGCTTGAAGCAAGACGTATGTACTCAGCTGTCGCTTCTGGAGTGCTAAGGATAAAGGGCCTGAAAAAGCAACTGGGGTTAGCTCCAAAGTATACACTGATGTTACCCTTCATACCCCTTTTTCTGTCCTCTCCCTCGCCCTCTCCCCGGCGCCCCCGCCCCTGCCTCCCCGCCGAGAATGCAAATCACCCCAGGCATATTTCTCTCCTTCCACGTTAGGCGTAGCTGCCCTCCCAAGGACATGCATGCAGAATGTGGATGAAGGACAGGGCACGTGGGTGAGGGAGAAAAGGCTTGAAGCAAGACAGGTGACACCTTCGCTGTTTGCACAAGTTTCTTATTATACCATTTATATAAATATAATATTTATTCTTATATAACATTTTTTTTATTGATCACTAAATAACAGATAATTCACAACATATTTATTTATTTATTTTTATTTATTTATTTTATTTTATTTTATTTTTTAATTACAAGAATGATCTCTATTACTAAGTCACTTCTAAAACATTTAATATATCTTTCATATTGACAAAGAAAATTATTATTAATTTAATTATTTACTTATCCCTAAATAAATAGTTGGATGAATAAACAAATAACATATATATATATATAGATATATTATTTATTCTAAAAAGTATATTTTATAAAAATACAAAATAAAAGAATAACATATACAAATAATCCTATATCAGATCCTTTAAATGCATATTATTAAATCCCTTTAAAGGAAGGAAAGAGGAACGAATAAGGAGGGACTATATTTTCTTTTAAGAATTCTTAATAATATTAGCATTTATCCTTATATAAGACCTTATTTAATTTATTAGTGTCGGTGGGAATATTTTCCCCTCTTATTCTTCAATAAAGTCAAAATAATAATACAAATGAAACATATTTTATATCATCACAACCATTGAATTATCTCTTCTAATAGTCAGCCAAAGAGCAAACATAATCAATTGACCAAATAGCTTGAATGACAAACTCAACATGACCTCACAAGTCACCAATAAAAGACTTACTCACAATTCAAAGACAGTCGAAACAGAGGGACACTACACCAACCAAATTGATATTTCAAAATATTAATATTAAAACAATTAAAATCCCTCTAATAATACCTTTGAGTCTACATACATAAATTTTAAAAAAATATATTTTATGCAACTACAACAAAGTGCACCAAAGGTTGAAAAATGACTTTTTGCATATCTTCTTTCCAAAAGCTCCTCTTTGCATGAAATTTTTTCATGATGTGTAAAATAACATTCCTAAGATTTCCACCAAGTCATTTTGTCCCAGCACTATTAAAACTCCAAAAATTAATTTTCTTCATCGCTAGTGGGGAATAGAGAAACTTAAATTCTCTCAAACCATGCAAGATATGACTGCAAAATCTTCACCATTAAATCTAGGATGCTTTTAAAAATCTTCCTATGCAAGGATTCCTCATGAAAGCTTACCCATTTCCTGAAACAATTATTTTTTTGTGCAGTGTTGATTGCATCTATACCCAGATGCAATAATGTCCTATTTTTATTTATGAAAAAGAAGCAAATTTGACATCACTTGTGGAGTATAGAATCGATTTGGAATGCAATGGAGAAAATCCTTTGGTATTTGTATGTTTGTTGTATTCCATTTTAAGTTACTTATTTAAATAATTTTATTTTATTTTTATCTTAGCTTATATTATCATATATATTTTTCTAAAAGACCTGCAGCAATAGAATCATAAAAAGACAAAAATACTTCTTTCCTAGCATTCTAATTTTACTAATTTATTATATTATTATTTCAAGCAAATTCAGTTTAATTTCATTTATAATAAAGGGTTTAGCCTTAGTATATTTTAATAACAACAATTTGATTTTAATACATTCTTTTTTGACAATTTGATTTTAGCATATTTCATTTTCAGCAATGTGTGTTTAATTCAGTACTTTTATAGAGCATGTTTAATCTCTATATTAGGAGACATAATTAATATAGAATAGATCCTATTAAGAGAACTCTAGTACCTTCAATACTCAATATCATAGTGCAAACAACATTGGATACCACTAGATTAATAAAAATTAAATGATAAGCAATTTAAGCCACCACAACAACCTCATCAATTTGTAAGAGTTCTAATCTATGTGGTTTATTAATAAACATTTTATGAATCACATTCATTACTTCTATAGGCTTCTTAGTCTTAGCTAAAATTTCATGAAAAATATTGTTGCTTCACATGGGCATCATGATCATAATCACCTAAAGTATTCTCAACATAAACATATAAAAAGATAATTATCATTAGATTTGATATTCATAGTAGGGTTGAGATGAGCGCTCCTCCAAGAAAGATTAGAATATAGAGTAGCTCATGAAAAAACAAAGAAATATGGCCTTATAAAAGTAGAAAGCTATGGCAATATTAACCAATTTCATATTTTTAAAAATAGAAGAATCAATGATATATTAGATTCAAAAATGAAACATTTTTGTACACAAAATTGTGAGCATAAGAGAATAACCTGAACCATATAACCTATACTACTCAAAATCTATGAAAGACTTAGATTAAGCAAAAGAAATAGTAAACATTGATGAAAAAATGAAAGCTCACCAACACCAACCCTTGTTGCAAAAAGTGAGGTTAGTTATAGTAGAAATTTTGGTGTCTAAAACAATGTATTATAGGATGTGCCTAGTATAAATTATAGATATGACTTACAAATCTATAATTTTATGCATTTAAATGAAATTATAGAGTTATAAGTCATATCCTAAAATACATTGTGCTAGGCACCAAATTTTCTATTGTAACTAGTTTCACTTATCCATTCACATAACTTCAATTAATACCCATCCAAGATTATTTCAATAAATTATTTGATTGATCATTTATTGTATTCAATGTATACCATCATCGAGAATGGAAAAAGGGGCCAATTATTACCCTTCCAAATTATTTTAATAAAATTTTATTTAATATTATTTTGTATTTGATTAATCATTTATTTTATTGAATGTAGGAAAACTTGGGTTCTAAGTATTTTTGTAGACTCACTCTTTGACCTATCATCCTTTGAACGTAGTCAATTCGCCTGAACATGCAAAATGACAATCAAATATAGAAGAATATTAAATAACAATTTATTGAAATAATTTGGAAGGGTAATAATTAGCCTTTTTGGATGCCTCACACTGAGTGAATGTTTAATAGGTCATGCTTGGTGATGGTGTACATTCAATACAATAATTGATCAATCAAATACTTTATTGAAATCATCTTGGAAGGGTAGTAATTGGAGTTTATGTGAATGGTTAAGTGAAACTAGTCATAGTAGAAATTTTGGTGCCTAGCACAATGTATTTTAGGATATGACTTACAACTTACTATAAGAAAGTATGACTATAATTTCATTTAAATGCACCACCTAAATATATTTATAAAATCATGCATTTAAATGAAATTATATCTAGTTGCAATTTATATCCTAAAATATATTGTAGGCACCAAAATTTCTACTATAACTAGTTTCACTTATCCATTCACATAACTCCAATTAATAAATCCAATTACTACCCTTAGTAATTGGAGTTATGTGAATGGATAAGTGAAACTAGTTATAGTAGAAATTTTGCTGCCTAGCACAATGTATTTTAGGATATGACTTACAACTTAATGTAAGAAAGTATGACTATAATTTAAATTAAATGTACCACCTAAATATATTCATAAAATCATGCATGTAAATGAAATTACAGAGTTGTAATCCATATCCTAAAATATATTGTAGGCACCAAAATTTCTACTATAACAAGTTTCACTTATCCATTCGTATAACTCCAATTACTACCCTTAGTAATTGGATTTATGTCAATGGATAAGTGAAACAAATTATAGTAGAAATTTTGGTGCCTACCACTTGATGTATTTTAGGATATGACTTAAAACTTAATGTTAAAAAGTATGACTATAATTTCATTTAAATGCACCACCTAAATATATTTATAAAATCATGCATTTAAATGAAATTATAGAGTTGTAAGTCATATCCTAAAATACATTGTAGGCACCAAAATTTCTACTATAACTAATTTCACTTATCTATTCACATAACTCCAATTAATAGCCTTCCAATATTATTTCAATAAAGTATTTGATTGATCATTTACTTTTATTTAATATTATTTTATATTCGATTGATCATTTATTGTATTGAATGTACACCATCACCAAGAATGGTATTATACATTCACTTAGTGAGGCATCCAAAAAGGCCTAGATGTGTGCAATGACAAAAGGATAAACACTTAAGACCTCAATCATAATAGAATATCTCCTTCTCTAACATGAAGTAAAATTGCACCACACATTTAATTATAGTGTAGAATTGCTTATAGTTTATTGTAATTTGTAAGTATTCTAAAATACAATATGTCCCTAAATATAAGTTATTCATGATTATCTCTTTATCCTTACTTATATAGATGCATTAAACTTAACCATACACCTTATCCTATATTATACACACTTGTCTGATTGTTATTTAGAGTTTAGAGATACCTTACAAAAAAATTTAAATAATGATATGTGAGATTCTTTGTAAATAAGACTTTAGATTTCCTACAAAGTTAGTCAAATTTAATCCTCGTGTCCATAATTATTAAAGCATTCAATATTTATGTATTTATATGCTTACATTACTTTTAAATGTGAATGTTTCATTAGGATATTTTAGTACCACTTTTTAATAGGAAAAATTTAACAATCCTACTTTATCCCTTTCTCCCTCTTTTTCATAGATAGTTGAATGAACTTACAATTGTTCTTATTTTTACTTCATGATGAAAGCTACTCATTGCTCATTTTTCCTATTTTTTATAATTTTCTATGGAGCATCTTACTAGAAAAATGGTTATTTCATATTCGATTAGTGAAATAAAATAAGTAGATGTTTGTAATGTTTTTTGTTTCAATAAATGTAGATCTTTGTATTTATATAGATATGGCTTATGATCAGGGATCACATCATTCCACTCAGTCTCAAAAGCAAGTTGAGGCTAGGTCTAATTTATATAATGATAGCATTAGGAGATTAGAGAATGCTTTGAGATGTTTGGACCAAACAATACAAAACTCCCCTAATCTCCCTAATAGAGATAGATTAGTTAGGATTCAACAAGAGATCAAATGTATGATTCACACGATTTGATCTTATAATCCTTATGATGAGGTCAGCACTAAGGTTTTTTATAAGTCCCTTGTTAGCAGTGTTATTGGCACTATGAAAATTGATTCTATTTCTCATAGAGTTTCACTAGATAATGTGCAGAGCATGTTCCTTCATTATATGGGACAAAAAAAAGTTAGAGGATATGTTGTTACTAGATGTATAGATGAGCGTGTTGCTCCATTTATATATCCTAGATGGTTGGAAGCCCATCACAGATGGCCTCATAATGATGATTTTCCACTTTATTTTTGCAAACAATTATATGTTGAGTTCCATTTAGGGTTAGATGTGGATTACACATCTATTCCTTCGCATGTTGGATAGGGAAAAGGGAGGTTTGCTGAAAAATCTCAATTTAGATTTTCAAATTTGACACCGCCCATCAATAAGATGGCATTAGTTGGTCCAAACCTTTTGTTTCTTCCAAAAAATTTGGAACTAGCAGCAGGAGGAGGTGTAGCAGTAGCACCTACTAGATCCAACCTTTTTTATAGTATTGCTACGATTGCTACTCAAGTCGATCAGATGTCATCTGATCATGTAGGCAGATACTTATTACGTTTGTAGATTATCCTTCCTCCCATTGAGGCTACATCTACCAATTATGATTCCTACATTCATGCAGAGCTACCATCACTGTCAGATGTGGCCTAGACGAGTCAAGCCACTCTACATAAAGTGTGTTTTGTTTCCATTGCTAATTTACTATCATCATACCAAATTATTAATGAGGAGTATGGGATTCCTTTAGATTTTGTATTGGCTCACATTAGATAAAATTTTGGTAGACAGACGAGTCGGGGTGAGGCAACTTCATAGGATGGTTAGCATATTCTAGACCAGCCTGCAGTCCCTGCACAGCATCGGGTTGAGGTTACTAAACCTAATGTACATGGCACATACAACTCACTTCTCTTTGACACTAGTCCTTTACTTGATACAAGTATCCCTGATGTGACCATACATTCTTTTGAAATTAGTGGGATTGGTAGAGTGCTACAGGGTGAGATGAAGGTACTTTCAAATAATCTATATATTTTATGTTCTAAAAATTCACATGTATATTAAATAAAATTGACTTTAAAGTAGTTCTCACTCTTCATTGAAATATTGTATTTAAAAATTTCTAAAAATATGAGGATTTGTCATGCTTTGGAGATTTGGAGCATGCAGATGATCTTGTGCATGGTACATTTGAGGTACATTTATAATATTTAAAGTACTTTATACATTTAGACATTGAAAGTACAAAACTTTAAGATGACTTTACATTTACACATGTACATTAAATTAATTAATGTACTTTTTTGTGCAAGGATGCAGATCGGGAGAGAGATTGAGACAAGGATCAAGAGAGACATTGAGCTAGGGATCTAGAGAGAGATCAAGAGATGGATCCAAATAGGGATCAGGAGAGAGATTGATCCACAGTCATAGAAAATATATATGTACAAAAATATCTTAAAGTTCTTGGTACATATAATTTGGATCCTCTCTATCTTTTATTATCTCGAACATATTTTCATGGTCTTCAATAGGAAACCTCCACCTTTGTTTGGCACATCCTCTTTTTGGTAAAGTTTCAAGATTTATTCTTGTTGCTATAACTAAATGACTAAAATGTAAAACCTTTTGACTTGGCATATAATCAATAAATATAATGCCATTTGTATCTATCTTTGTTTGTTGATAGTATGTGCCTTCAACAACCATTGATCTAGTAGGATACTCTTGTACATCACCATCTATCATTGATTCTGAAAATTTTCATTTTGGTTGCGCGCATCTTAGTAGATAGTAATCTACACCTATATTGTTAAGATCTACAAGAACAGCAAAAATATCTCTTGTACACACCATGTAGTAAACCATGCTCAACTTAGGTAGAATATAAATCAATTATAAGTTAAAACTCAATTTAAAAATTTAAAATTTACTTGTAACAACTAAATTGGATACATGTTCATAATTAGTTGAATACAAAGGATCATAGATATCTGCAATATCATTATCTTCAAAAGGGTTCGATGTGGCCACTAATTTTTTTATTTCCCATTGTGAAACATACCCATCTCTAATATTCTCACATTGTGGAGTATTTGCATTGTTCTCAATGCAATCAACACAAAAACATGATTTTTCTCTCACTTGAATTACTGGAGCCCTGTTATGTCCTACTGTCATCATTTGATGCAAACTTCTAATACCACTAATTGTTTGACAATTGGTAAGAGTTGATCGTTCAATATCTGTAAATTTCAAACATCCAATTAAAAAGTGTATGAAATTGAAAATTCAATTCATGTACACATTGAAATTCAAAAAAAAAATCATCTACGTACCTTTAACTTCCCAAAAATATTGTGCATTGTATATTGAGTCATGGGTAGCAAAATGAATTTTTCACCATCCAACAATTTCATTTGCATTCCTTATGGCATTACCTACAAGTTTATGTTGGTGAAATGTTAGGTTAAGAGGTTTTGTAGTTGAAAGGAAAAGACGATCTCAAAAAACATAATTAGATTTTTCTAAAAATCCATATGGTGTTACCTGCAAGTTCGTTTTGGAAAAGTACACACTTCACACATGTTTTAGCTCCATCATGCTCTCCTTTTTCATGTCCACTCTCATAGAGATTCCACAAAAAATTTATGTCGCATCTAATATGTTGTTGGCTTAACCAATTAAAAGCTTTTGCAGACTTAAATTTTCATGTGACATTACAACCAATTTCATTTAAAACCAAGATAGTAAAAATAAACTATATGTGTACAATATATAAGTCTGAACAAGTTAAGTAAACAAATAAATATATAATTTTTAAAAAGAATTAAATCAACACTTACCAGCACATCCATCAAACCATATCTAATGTTGTGAAGTATCTATTTGACATCGTCTCAAGTCTTCAAAAAACATTGCAAAACAATGGGCTACCTAGCTTCTATCATGACCTATATCATCATTGATATAAAATTGAACCTCTTTGATGATAATTTGTTCATCTTTGCTACTTTTTACACCATACACGTGTTCTTCAAAAATACCTATAACAAACTTGTACAAATATTGCAACTTGCTCTGAATGATAATATTGACTTTGAATCTCAATTTGAGGACTAAATGTATAGTTCTCAGAGAAATCAACAATAGAGAGAATGCAACCCACTAGAAAGCAATTCTTTGAGTCATGAAATTGCTTAGCTTTCCATCTAGCACTAAGAAAATTTTGAATATGTGGATATATGATATTGTAAAATTTGTTCATAAACTCATTGTAAGACAATTCACTCTCTTTGAGAATAATTTTTTTGGTCTCAACTCCTGACTTTGCTGAGTATTTCTCATATTCAAATATCTTCCACATAACTTGCATGGAATGATCAATATTTTCACCCTATAAAAGGTTCTTCAAATTTCCACAATCATTACATATATTTTTTATACACTACGCTTTCAATTCATCTGAATCTTTTGATTTTTCCAAGGATGACTATATTTGGATTGATTACTACCATAGCTTTTTTATATGACTATAGGTGTAGATGAAATTCAACATGATTTCGACAACAAGTCCCACGTACCTTATTTATACATACAAAACTTGGTCGTAGTCTATCAAACATCCTTTGACAAATCTTCACATCAAAAAATTCTTGCTTGAATTCTTCAAAATTTTCACTTTGTGCTGTATCTATAAAATGTTTTGGATGTGAAATTTTGGTACCATCTTCACCTTTTATTTGTATAGTGTCCCTTCTATTGGAAGAAGCACAATAGTGACTAGTCCAATATTCAATCACCTGTTCTACTACATCATCTAAGATTTTATCTTTTTAGGGAACTCTGCAAATATTTACCCAATTATTCTCAATATTTCCATCCAATATATTTATCTTTTTGATATACCTTTGAATAGTTCTCCTAGAAACATTGAGTAATTCAGAAATTTCTTGAACTTGTCTTCTATGTGATAATTTCTTACTAGAAATTACACTCATCAAAGCTCTATGTGCAACACTTAAATCAACAACTCAACTCTTGTTTTCAATAGAATTCAATGCTTCTTGCAAGTCTTCAACTATTGTTTTCTTTAATGATCCTAATGAATTTTTCTTATTATCAACCCCTAACAACTCCAAGATAGGGGTCATTTCTTTCCTCCTAAATAACTTTACTTATAACTATGCTCTTCCAACTATAGACTTTTTTTCAAAAAATCCATCCCATATTCTTTTACAGTGTTATTTTACTGTGCTTTCAGATAACATATCTTTAAATGAAATATTATTGAAAAGGGATTCCTCATCCATCTCCATAAGATTTTTCATACCAAGGAAAATATTTATATCACCTCCTTCAATTTGTTCTAGTACCTATACTCCTTGGTCATCAACAATTCCCATGGGTTGTTCTTGAGAATATGTTCCTTCATCTACATTTCTAGTATCTCTTCTTCGATCATGTACAACCTTGTTCTTGTCTTTTTATTCCCTCTCACAAATTGCTCAAGTTTGAATTCACCTGCATACAAAAATAACACATTCAAACATTTTGATGTTTGTATTGGATAAAGTGTCCCCTAATATCATGGAGGTATGACTATTTTTTACTATGAAAGCAAGATCTGAACCCATCATTGTGTATGTGGAAGTTGTTGTTTGGAATCTTCTCCTCTGTGAGAAAGCTTGATTTGATAAAAGTGGATGATCCTAGTGGATAGGATATTTTGGCCTTATCATTCATCATGCTTGTCTCTTCTTGATCATTCAGGATATCGATTTGATCCATGGTAGCTTTTGTATCTTCTTCTTTAACTTGATCTATAATAGCTTCTTTGTATTATTTTTTGATATTATTCATGTCATTTGTTTGATTATCTATGTCCAAAGGAGGAAGGTGTCTCATTTTGGCAAATGGAGGTGTTTGGATTTTGGATAGGATCAACTTCAAATATTTGATCATGGATGGTATAAAGTTCAATGAAGGAACCAACCTAAATGATGAAGGAATAGGATGAATGTTTTTTGAAAGATAAGGTCAAGAGAATAAAAATTTGAAGTTATGGTCTAGTCTAAGTTTGATGGGATTTCTAATCAAAAGGTTTAGGCAAGAGGTTTATGCAAGCTAAAAAGATAACCTGAAAATTTGACCTATGGGAATGTCTAATACAAAAGGATGAGGTGATGGATGAATGGATAATGGAAAGAATGAGGTGAGCAAGTCCTTGGTCTAATCAAAATTATTAGGGAGTAAGGTTTGGTTATAGGTGATTTGTTGTTGAGGATTTGGATTGTTATGGGGTGGGGGAAGTAGTGTGTTATTAGGGGGTTGGGATGTGTTTTCCGGGGGCGATATAATTGGCATGAATATATGAGGTGGGGTGAGATTGTGTGGTTATAGTTGAGTTGGTGGGGGCATAATTGATGCTAGAATTGGGGGGAATAGTGATCCTTAGGTGTGATGAAAGTGGAGGTAGGTTATTTAGGGGTTGTGTTATGTTTTTGGAAAGAGGGACATTGGTATTTATGATGAGAGGCGGTGTGGTACTTGAGGAAAGTGGTGGGTTGGTGTTGGATGAGATTGTGTTTATGGAAGAGGTTGTGTTTGTTAATGGGGGGACATTAGGTTGATTTATGTTAGGGGAAGAGGGGATATTGGTATTAATTTTAGGTCCCACGAGATGATCAATCGAAGAAATTATTGCATGATGAGGGGTTTTTTGAAGGATCATCCTTGCTTGTAGGATTTCAGCAATAGAAGATATTTTAGCCCCTTGTGCTAGGAGGCTAAGGACAAGGTAATATTTGTCAAGGAGGATAATTCTCTCCATCATTTGTTGATTATAAGGGTCATTGGAAATTCCCTTAGTCTAGGAGACTCTTCAAGAGCATCTACCATATCCTCATGAGAGGTGGGTGATTGAGATGAATTGATGAAAAAGGCTTCTCCTTGGGAATCCATTAATTTCTTTGATTGTGATCTAGTGATTGGCATGCAAGGAGAGAATTATTTAAGAGATTAAATATGCGGACCTTGAACTAGATTATGGATTAGGATGACCTCAGGATTGATTTTTTGATGATGTGATTAAGGATGTTTTGTTGGGATTGATGGGATGATTGGTTCAATTGATGGTAAACAACCAAGGGTTATGATCAAAAGGTGTAATCTAGATCCTTAGGATGGATGATTTAGGATTTTCTTACTTACCTGATAGGAAAGTTCCTAAGTAGGGGTAGATGGAGGATGATTTTGAAAAATTTAGCAAAAAGGTAGCCACTTCTTAAGCTAAATTATCAAAGATGCAACTTAAGATAGGCAAGTTCTTAAGCTACCCTAAGATTAGGAAGGGTGATGAAGAATCTAGATTGTTTCCTAGTGACAAATTTGGTTTGCTAAGTGGTGATGATAAACGATAATTTTTGGGATAGATATTAAGGTTGATTTTGGATGATAATGATGAAGAAAATAATGATGTGGGGGAGAGGGAATGATATCAATCCCAAGGTGTGAAGATAATAGGTGATTATAAGGTTATAATAAAGGAAAATTTGGATGGTGGGGGAGGGTGAGGAATAGGTTTTTTAGGTGTGAATATGGGGTAATTGGTGAATAGGAGACTGTTGGCATATGGCTCAAGGAGATTATTGGTATGACCTCTAGTGTTGTCATTGATGGAAACTGAAGTCACTATTGTGGTCTGCAGATCCGAACCTGGTCATACCAGCAACTAAAGTCAAGTACAATGTATTACCGGCAGAGAACATGATGAATAGGGTATCTGGTTAATATGTCAATTTGTATGCTTCATCGGGTCATCATCTTGTGTTGTGGATACCCAAGATAGGTTGTTGAGCATGTATGGTACCTTATTGGTAAGTTTTGTGATGTTGCATTAATCCGTGTATGAGTAAAGAGATCTAGCAAAATTATTTTCTATCTATTTGTTCATTATGGACGACCTAATCAATGAAGCGTGTTGCGGATGTATAAGGGATGATTGTTTAATTGTTTCTATGTTTGAGAATTTTGTTTTTGGTCCTATCTATGGTTTGGCCAACGTGTGTTGGCACGCATCAAAAATTATTTATGATTTGAAGCTGACATGTAGAGAATATTATATTTTGTGTGAAGCCAACATATAGTGTTTGAATTCTTGATAGCAAGTATTTATGCGATTTCGGGAAATTCATTTTGTATGCATGAGATATATGAGAGCAGTTGTAGGGAAGATAAGTTGGGTATGCGAATATCAGAAGATCAACTAAGAGAATTTTGCTGATACAGAAGAGGATTTGGTGACAGAGTAGAAGCGAAATGTAGAGTCTGACAGAAGGTTCAGAACTTGATTTATGAGCTTCACCGGAATTGAAACCAAGAATTTTTAGATGTTATCTTCTTAGTTCAAAATTTTGTTGTAATCTTTAACATTTTGTAAGGCAGTGAGCCTTCCTTGTTTTGAGCAGTGAGCTCTAGGGAGTGTGTCAGAATGCATGTGCATTCCCTTTTCTTCATACTTTTAACAAAGTATATAAATTGTGGATTAACCACCACTGTGGTTTTTCCCCTAGCAGGGTTTCCATGTAAAAAATATTGGTGTTATGGTGCTTTTATTATCTTGTTCATGTGCTTGCATATTTTTTTTATGTGTTGTTAATGGCTTAAGATCTGGATTTAAAGTTTAAATTTGTGGAACATTAATTCACCCCCCCTCTCAGTGTTCCTTGGGTCCAACAATTGGTATCAAAGAAGATTCCTCTTCGGAAGCTTAACAACTTGAGGTGGATCTTGAAGTACAATGGACTCTGGTGGTCTTCAAAATCAACTTATGGTAGCACTTGATGATTTTGATCAGTCTAAAGTAGAAGTCTTGGAGTTAAAAGAAAATCTTGTGGATGTTGAAAAATTCATTCAATCATTGAAGGATAAAATCAATGAGTCAAGAAAAAAGAGGAAGGAATTGTCTGATCAGCTAAAACAGAAAGAAAATAAAATCCTAGAAGATGTTCACTTGAATCAAACCCTAAAAGAAATAACTAAAGAATGTGAAAAGCTTGCTAGGGACAATGCTACTCTAAAACTTGAGATGGAATCTATGGCGATGAAGCTAACTAAGGAGATTGAAGAAAGAAAGAAGAATGAGGAGAATTTGGCTCAGTCCTTGAAAGAGAAATTTGAAGAATGCATCAGAGTTAATAGTGGATTCATTCAACTGGAGATTGAACTACAACAATCTAGAAGTAATGAACAACAGCTTGAAAGACAAATAGTTATTCTCAGAGATGAACTCACTACTGCAAATGAATACAAGGAGAAGTTTAGGATCAGTTATGCTAAGCTTGATAAGATTACTAAAGGACAAAAGGATGCAAATGATAAGTGAGGTATTGGATATGAGAAGGAAGAAAGCTTCGGATCTAAACACAATGATCCTAGACATTAGATGAACAAAGGAAGAAGGTATCCAGTAAGACAACTCAATGCTCAGAATTTTAATGGTTACTATTTTTCTTGTAGTAAATTTGGTCATATGGCTTCTTAGTGTAGAAGAAAATTAAATTCAAGCATTCCATCATTTCCTAGTCAGTGTTTTAGTTGTAATAAGTTTGGTCATAAGTCAATTGAATGTAAAAGTATGGTTGTCATTATAAGGAGTGTAAAATGCTACACCTGTGGAAGATTTGGACATGTTGCTAACCAATGTAGATCAAGGGGAAATCAATGGAATGAATGACCTAGACAAAGAAATCTAGTGTGTTACAATTACAATAGATTTGGTCACATTGCAAGATTCTATAGGAACAAAAATATGGATAGAAGAGGTCTGGTATATCAAGGAAGAATCTCACAGAAAGATGACAAAGGAAAAGGAAAAGTGACTGTGGAAGAGATAAGAGATTAGATGAAGAAAACATGAATAAATAATAGTGAATCTGATAAGCCCATACCAGAAGCTGCTTCTGGTAATCCCTCTGATAATTCCTCCAGAAATTGATCTCAGGCCATCGGCCTAGGGGGAGTCTTTCAAGAAAAATCCTTTGTCCCCCTATCAGTTTCTAACACTGGAATGTAGAAAGTTTTCAATAGTTGTGCCATCAGTCATCAATTGTATTCGTGATCGCTTGTTCTATAAGTTAAGATCTGGAAGGTCCACATATGGATTCTTCTCTTGTTGTCTGAGAAAGAAATGTAACTGGAACTCCTAGGGCAAAGCATTTATTGTGTAAAACGTTAGGTGCGCAAAACTATAAAAGGATACTTGGAACCCTTCATTTGTCACTTTGCATTAAAGAAGAATAGTGAAAGAGCTTCTGGAGCAGAATTTTGAAGGAGTCAAGTTGATTCGGTGGTGAATTCATCAGGTATTCCATTCGCTTGTAGAATTTCTAAATTTGTGCTCAATAGAAAAACCTTGTTCACTACGAAAAATGAAGCAAATCAAGGGAATTGTGAGTTTGGATGAATACAGTAGCAGGAAGATCAGGGATATAAGAAATTTGTTGCTAGACAGTGAATTGAAGTGGCTCGAAGGTGAAAAACATAGGAGTTTGGACATTTGGATAAAATTTCCTTATTTTGACAACACGGAAGTGGTTAGGTTCATCTTGAGTAGATTGAATGAAAATACTCTAAATTTGGAAAAACCCTATCTTATTTCAAAGGAAGTGATTAGAAATTTAACTGGGTTATGCAATGTTGGAGATATTCCAAAGAAGAAGTCGATTTGAAATAAGGAAGTTGAAACCTTAACCGGCGTAACGGGAGATCAGAGGGCTTTGGTAATTTTGACAATCAAAGATCCATTGACAATGTACATTACATATGGAATTTCATACAAAATCTTCTTCAGAAATAGGGAAGGATCAACCTCTGCAGGTGCAATTTACATTTTGCATAAGATGATAATGGAGGACCAAGACTTTGACCTATGCAGTTTGCTGAAAGATCAACTGATGGAGAACATGCAATTGACAATGGATATAGATTAACCTTTCAGGTTTGTCACTTTGATCAAATGTATCATGATGTATTTTCTAAATTGCTTGCCACTAAATGATAATGTTGTATGGAAGGAGAGTGAACCATTTTGTAAGCAAATTTTTAAACTTTTCAATACTCTAGAAAATTGTGAGCAAGTTTATGCAAATTTCTTTAGAGAGTTGTTAGGAAAATTTGGAGTAGTTGGTATTTCTCTTCCGGTAAAAATAGTTGAAGTTGGATCATCTTCCGGTAAGATAGAGAGGAAGCAGAAAAGAGCAATAGATTTTACTAATGATACTCCTCCAATACTCAAGTCTCCTAAAACTAAAGGAAAAGGCAAAGAATAGATAATTGTGGACATACTTGATGAAGACCCTGATGAATACACCCCAAGAGATGAACCAGAATCAACTAAACGAGATGAAACAATGGTTGTAGGAAATGAAGAAGGTGCTTTATTCAAAACAAATATACTACAAATAGTTCAAGAGAAAGACGGAATGCAAAATATTGTTGACATGTGGTTAGATCGACCCTCATATGAGCAGGATTTGATTGAGAGTACTCTAGGCAGATACTTTGTGCAAAATAACATTGAATTGGAAAGTTTGCAGAATGTATTCCCTGAAGAGTTGATTGAGTGTATTAAGGAAGTTGTGGCCTCTGACTCTCAGGATAAGAAAGAGGAGGAAATAATCCTACATTTGAAGGAGTAGTTCAAGCTATCCCTTACAAAATTGAATAAGAAAATGAATGTCTTGAGACAGTGCATTGACTCAGCAAATAAGATCTACAATTATTGTCTTTGGTGGCCTCATGTGGTTGGTAAATACAAGGACAAGTTGGAGCAAATTGAGAGTGAATTGAATAAAATTGGTCAAGACTATTGTAGACACCTAAAAATGTCCTCTTACAATACCTTGTCACAACATTGCATCATTTAGACATCTTGTAGCATGTTTTGCCCTAGGTACCCATGTCATCATCTAATTAGTTAAATAAATATTATTTATTTGACTAATTTAATTTATTCCCTTCCTATGCATAATCCATCCATTCCTCTAATGTTAATTAAATCATTTCTATTCATTCTTCTAATATTAATTAAATAATTTATATTGTTTAATTAATGAATTCATAAATTTAACATTAATTAAATAAATCAAATATTTATTTAATTAATAAAGTCTTAAAAGGATATTCTCGCTTTCTTTCCAAAATCTGAACTCATGTGTATCTAATTAATTTATTTAATTATATAATTCATCAATTATCCTTCTCATCTTTTTTAGGATTTATTTCCTTTAAAACAATAAATCAAAATCTCTCTATCTTTTTAAAATTTTATCTCATCTCGTTGTATTTCCTCTTTTGTCAAAAATCAAATTCTTATTGAATCTTATCAAATCTTATCTCCATCTACATCAAGGCTCTATAAATATGGCCTCTTACAATCCATTTAGGGGCAATTCTTCAGACATCCTTATGCTTTCAAAATCATTCTTCAAATCTTCCATCTATCACCTTCGTCACGTTGTTATGCTGCAGAATTGAGCAACCAACATTCCTCCAACAATCAACCTTCAAAAACTTGCATTCTTATGCAGGTGGAGAAGAGCCATGGAGGTCAATCAAGTCTAGTTTGAAAATTGGTTTGCATGACTTTTGTTTATTTACTTTTTCATTCTAGTTTGTACTTCATGGTGCTTGATAGGGTTTATTTATTTTGTTGTTTTCAACATTAAAAGTGATTGATTTTTTCCCTATCTACAACTACAATATGGTTCAGGACTAGGATGGAGCAATAAAGAACAAAATGCATGAGTTGTAGGTTGAGCACGCAAAGATTCACTTTTCCAGAAACACTCTTATGGACACCTTTTGGAAAGTAAAGGATCAAAATGAATGCAGATTGGAGTAGCTGATTGGAGTCCTAAGGAAAGGAGAGAAGTTGGAAGAAGCAATTACAATTCCGGAATCCCTCATTCAGATCATTAACCAGACATCAAAAAATAGCAGTCTGATAATAATTATTGAGATTACTATAGATGCTTGGAAGAAATTCCTTCCAGAGATGAAAAATAAGTATAAAATAATTTTATGATTTGTGCAGTAGCCGTAGTTTTCCAAATTTTGATCAAATTTCTATTTAGCAAAGGGAGAGAGAGAGCAATAAAATTTTGTTTTAGCAAATAAAAAGGAAGAAGTGTAGTAAGAATACTAGAAAAAGGGGAGAAAAAGTAGTAAATTTTTGTCATTAATGTCAAAGGGGGAGAGAATGCAGTGAAAAATTCCTTGACATCCTAAGGGGGGGCAGTGTTTTGTTGTGTTTTGAAATTTTGGAGTTTGGCAGCGTACCTCTGGTTTTGACACTTAGTCATTTTTCACTAAGTGTTGCCATCAATTCTAAAGGGGGAGATTGTTGGAATATGGCTTAGGGAGATTATTGGTATGGCTTCTAGTGTTGTCATTGATGGCAATTGAAGTCACTACTGTGGTCCACAAATCCGAACCTGGTCATACCGGCAGCTAAAGTCAAGTACAGTGTATTACCGGCAGAGAACATGATGAACAGGGTATTCAGATAGTATGTCAATCTATATGCTTCACTGGATCATCATCTTGTGTTGTGGATCCCCAAGATAGGTATTTAAGCATGTATGGTACCTTATTGGTAAGTCTTTTGATGTTGCATTAATCCGTGTACGAGTAAAGAGATCCGACAAAATGATTTTTTTTCTATTTGTTCATTATGGCCGACCTAATCAATAAAGCGTGTTGTAGATGTATAAGGGATGATTGTTTAATTGTTTCTATGTTTGAGAATTTTTTTTGGGTCCTAGCTATGGTTTTTCCAATGTGTGTGGGCACGCATCAAAAATTATTTATGATTTGAAGCTGACATGTAGAGAATATTATATTTTGTGTGAAGCCAACATATAGTGTTTGAATTCTTGATAGTAGGTATTTATGCGATTTCAGGCAATTAATTTTGTATGCATGAGATATATGAGAGCAATTGTAGGGCAGAGAAGTTGGGTATGCGAATATTAAAAGATCAACTATGAGAATTTTGCTAATACAGAAGAGGATTTGGTGATAGAGCAGAAGCAAAGTGCAAAGTCTGACAAAAGGTTCAGAACTTGATTTATGAGCTTCACCAGAAATGAAACCAGGAATTTGTAGATGTTATCTTCTCAGTTCAATTTTTTTTGTAATCTCTAACATTTTGTAAGGCAGTGAGCCTTGTTTTGAGCAGTGAGCTCTAGGCAGTGTGCCTGAATGCATGTGCATTCCCTTTTCTTCATACTTTTAACAGAGTATATAAATTGTGGATTAATCTCCACTATGGTTTTTCCCTAGCAGGGTTTCCACGTAAAAAAATATTGGTGTTATGGTGCTTTTATTATCTTGTTCATGTGCTTGCATCTTTATTTTTGTTTATGTGTTGTTAATGGCTTAAGATCTGGATTTAAAGTTTAAATTTTTAGAACACTGACTCTCCCCCCCTCTCAGTGTTTCTTGAGTCCAACAAAGACAACAAAGTTATAGATTATGTCAAACTAAACTAGGGAGCCCTAGGGGGTCAAAGTTAGAGATTCAAATTTTGTGCTAGGATAGAGGTGTAATTTCAAGAAAATGTAGGTGCAACAGATTTTAACCTAGGCACAAAATCTTAGGCGCGACAATTTTTGACAAAGGTGCAACAAGTTTTGTATCAGGCATAGTTTTATAGTTTGAGTCTTTTTGGCAAGATATTTTAGCAAACAATAAAAAGTGCATTGGTTGATTTTGGAAGTTTTTGATCTTTTCAAAGGGTATAGCCAAATCCTCAACCCTTTGGTTGATTCATCTTCATGGGTTTTTCACAAAAAGACACTTCAAGCACTTGATTACAATACCTAAGATCAAGTAGGTTTATAGATTAATTTGGGCTCACCACCCAAGCAAGCTTGGTTTAATACTCCTTGATACTCAAGTGGTTCTTTGGGGCACCCTTTCTCGCGAAGGTGGATAGCTAGAGATCCGTGGCATAGGTTCATCAACGGACACCACAGGCTCACCTTCTCTCTCTCCTTGGGAACTATCGAAGTTCACCACAAGGATTTCTATCTCAACCTAAGAGAGTATGTGGTGAGTAACTTCAGGGTATGATCCACATGTCTTGCGCTACACTAACCTACATTCAATGGCTTTCTAGGTTTACAATGTTTTTTTAGGGATTCCTCAATATACGCAAGGTACGTGAGGCCCAGATCGTGAACACTAGTCTATCACAAGTGTGGATCAGGAGCTTTAGCGAGGTACTAAGAGCTCAGACCAACCCTTCACTTCTAGCCTGGAATCACCCTAGGTAATCAAAGCTCCACCAATTACGACAAAACTAGATTGGGGTACAACTTTAGTTATCCCCCCTTTATATACCCTGTCGGTACATGTGGTTGGGATCATCCCATGGGGTGATGAAATCCCTAGGCAGGTCCCATAAAAGGAAAGGCACACTAGGTGTTTTTGATCCCCAAGATCACACGAAGCACAAGGGTCTCAGCATACACACAAGCTAGTGACCTTATGTTTACCTAAAGCATTGATCTAAATAGAATGAAGAGATGTAAATATTTCTAATCCCCAAGATCACACTAGGTGCAAGGGAAGAGAATACATCTATTACACCCTTCCAGGCTCAAAAAACAAGTTCATTTACCCTTTAATCTAACTTTAGTGCCTAAATTAGTGGAAAAATAAATTTTCTTAGCCAAACGTCCTACAAAACCACAGATTAGTAGTTTTTTGATATTGGTCATCGATAGTTAACAACTACACCACTTGTTAGTCCAAGCGTTAGCTCAAAATATTCAGATTAAAATGCAAACATAAACCCTAAATCCCTAATCTAGCAATGAACATATAAGCATGAAAACATAAAATAAACTAAAGAAAATTACCAAATATTTTGCTTTGGATGCTTGATTTCCTTAGATTTAAGTATTCAACTATAGCCTATGACAAATGATTAGCAAAGTATTGTTCAATATTATATGCCTAGAGTATACTTGCATATTCACCAAGCACATAGGTAGAAAATGACAAGAGAAAGTCTCTTTTATAGAATGCCAATTTGAAATGGACAGCTGATATTCAATTAAAATTTAATCAATGATGGAGAATAAATGGGACAAGAGAAAATATTGGTACGGATAAGGAGGTGGCTAGAAAAATCAAATAATTATAGAAATTATTTTATTTAAGAGTGAAAGTAAATAATAAAAGTTGATTTTTAAAAAAAATTGGAAATAATTAATTCATTGAAAAGTAGAGGAAAATTTGAAAAAACCTAACAAATAAAATAATAAAGCTAACTTAAATAACTATTTCAATAAAAATTGGAAGAAAAATGAAAAAAAAAAAATCCAAAAAGCGAGAATTTTGGTCAGCTATGATTCGAAAAATTGGATGAAAAACAAAAAAATCAAAAAGCAAGAATTTCGACCGGCTATGATCCGGTCGAACCATAGTTAGCCGAATATGTTTAGGCCGGAATGTATTTGGCCGAATATGTCCAGATGGCATGTGACTTGGTAGCAAAGTCACCATTTTTTCAAATTTCCATAAATTTCCAACTTTTGGTGAATATTTCTTCAATCAAAATTATTTAAAAAAAAAAAAAGAAAAATACTTTTTTGTAGAGCTCACAATGTTGAATCCAAATATATATATATTGATTAGTTTTAGTATATAAATATTTTAAAATATTGCAAGTAGGTTGTTCAAAGTCAAAAAGAGGCTCAGCTAAAATTAAATAAAAAATGGTAAATCATCATAAAATAAATTGGATAATATATGATGCCCTAGAGGGGAGAATCCTCTTCAAAAGGGTATATTTTGTTTTTTGAAAATGAAAAAAAAAATAATAGTTGACGTCAACTAAAAACTATCAAATTTGGGTTAGTTTGATTTTAAAATGTTATTACGAGAAAAATATAGATCAAATTTTTTTTTTAAAAAAAAAATCATGCCCTAGATATATTCAAGTCAGCTATTTGGGGAAAAAAATCAAGAGAAAATGAATTTTTTTCCTATTTGTTTCTTGATGTCAACTGAGCGTCACTTTTTCCTGAAATTTTCAGCATTACGAAATCTGCTTTTAAATTGATAAAAAAATATCAAAAAAATATTAAAAAAAAATGAAAAATTATGGGAATAAACTTCAACAAGAGTTCTACATTTTATTAGTTTACCTCATTTTGAAATTCAAAACAATAATACCACTTTTATGTGGTTGAAGTTGAGAACTTTTCTTCATGTTGGCCGATTCCTTTATAAAGTGTGACACGGGTTTATACTTTTACCTAATTCCTTCACACTTTCAAATTGCTCCTCTTGTTGCATCACCCACCGAAGTTATTCCTCTTGCTTTCTCCTTTCCATCTGAATCCTTCATTCTTCATCAATATTTCGTTTTGCTTCATTGGCCAAGACAAGTTGGCATGCTACTTTAATTGTTTCTTTTGCTTTAAGCCAGTCATCTGTTTTAAGTTCCATGTTGCCAAGCATACATAAAGCATTTGATGATTTTTTTATCCACCTTAAGTGCATCCCCAATCAATTCTAGGCTTGGTGCATTGTAGAAACAGATTCCAAGAGAAGATGATGCATACAATGACGATGGATAAGCTACCTCAAAATTTTAGTCAATCAAATATGCTTTGTCCCTTCCAAATCCATTTGACATAGTTAAATGAGATCTTATCAAAAACCTCAAATGAATCATTTGTATTTTATCTTTTCATTTTTCCTCTTTCTTGTTTTTTATGGGCAACCTATTTTAGTCTTTATTTTAGAACATCTTTTGTGTCCTTCAATGTATTATGCTCTATCTTTCTATCAGATTCTAGATTAAAAGAACCTATAATTGAAAATAGATTAATTCATATATTTTTATTTTACAATCCCAAATAGGTGGATTTAATTATTTTATTGTTAAACAAATCTTGTGCAATGTAATGTCCCCTTTTCAAAATGAAACCAAGTTGAAACTCAAATGCTCATCGTTCATTTCCCATGGGCCTTGGGGATTTTTCTTTTGGAAAATAGGAGCTAGGTTTGGTTAAAGCTCAGGAAGCCTAGAGATCATCATCATATGGATCATCTTCTCTCAGACTCTATTTTTGCAATGGTTCATCATCTTCAGAATCAGAGTATGCATGTCTCCTTCATGATTTTGTTGAAATTGGATAATTTGTCTCGCCATCATCAAAGTCTTCTACACCTATGATTGCAAGAAGATCTTGGAAATTTTCTACATCATCTTGTGCCTTATCACTCATATAATTTTCCTCATCTTCCATGGAAACATCAGGTTCCTCCATATAAGAATCATAAGCCTTGTGGTCCTTATCCTTCTTCTTTTTCTTTTTTCTCCTTCTTTTATTTCTTCTTAGACTAACCAGCCTCATCATTGTCATCATCCATTTCCTTACACTTACTCTTCCATAAGTCCTTCACACATTCAAATTTATCCTCTTGTTGCATCACCCATTGAAGTTCTTCCTCTTGCTTTCTCCTTTCCATCGGAATCCTTCGTTCCTCATCAACTTTTTGTTTTGCTTCATCAACCAAGACAAGTTGGTTTGCTACTTTAATTGTTTCTTTTGCTTTAATCCAGTCATCTATTATTAGTTCCATGTTTCCAAGCATACATAAAGCATTTGATGAGTTTTTATCCACCTTATGTGCATCCCCAATCAATTCTAGGCTTAGTTGGATCTCATTCTGAGCCTGAGCCATGGTTGCAAGACATAGATACACACATCCACATAATCAAGAAACTTGAACAATTTTAGCCTATATAAAAGATTTGCTTTTTCAATATCATGTACCTGTTCAAAAAACCTAGCAAGATTAAATAGTATTGTGACTTTATCCCATGGTAACTCAAGTGAAACACCACCTTCTTCTAGTCGATGAAAGAATTCCATATCCTTAAAGTGCATAGAAAAAATTGCAGAATTGGCACTAGGGCTTTTATTTATGAATTCAACCCAAATTCCATTTCTGAATGCCTCCATAAAAGTTTGTTGAGCCAACTCTAGTTCATCACACTCAAAATGAATAACCCCTATGTTGTTTAACAATTCAATGGGTACTTCTTCTCTACTCTTCTTCAAAAGATACTTTGATGTCTTAAGAGAATATAAGGCTGCACTAGGGTATGTCGATATTAATAACCTTCCCATCTTGATAAATGCATGGGCATCATGTGGATCTATGTGAGTTTCCTTTCTTACAATTTCCATAGCCTTCTCTACCTTCCATTTTTGAGCATATATATGGCCTACAACTTTTAATCTCTCACAGTTCTCAGGGTGGACCTCCAGAACCTTTTCAAAATTTGAGAGAGAACTCTTAAGATCTCCCAACTTCAATTGAACTTGTCCACAAAATCCTGTGGCCTTTGGCTTTCCTTGGCTGATGCCCTGTATTAGCAGCCAATGGTGTCATAATCACCTTTACTATGATAATATCATGCAATATTATAATATGAATGAGATTTCATGAGAGGGTGGTCAATTGAAACAAGAGTTGTCTCAGTCAACTGTTCCATAAGAAAATGTTACCCTGTGAAGAAAAAATGGTTTTCTAAATGATTCATTTCCATTGCATAGTATGAGTATAATTCAAAGGATCTATGCATCTTTTCCATTCCTTCATGAACACTACCTTTCTCACTAACTATGAGAATCCTACAATTAAAAAATGCACAAAACTGACCACAGAGATTTTTCCCCATTTCAAAAAGCAAAATTGACAAAAAAAATGTGTTTAAAACTTGCAAATAAAATCACACTAATTTTCACACCAAAAAAAAACCATGAGACCATAGCTTGTTGCTTACTATTATGCTTCAATAGATTTTTTCTAATCCATAGCTTGTTTGAAATCACATGTTTTAGGATTTTAGCCATAGTAGCAAGGTAGTGAACTGTTTGATAAAATGGTTTGGTAGACATGTATGAAAAATGTGGTAGCATAGACAAGGCAATGAACTTTGGAAAAAAATCCTCAAAGAAATGTGGTCTCATGGTGATGGAATGCCATGGCAAATGCCATGACAAGTGAATTTTTATGGACTGACATGGCATTCCATCACCATGAGAAATTTCTTTGAGGCATTTTTTCAACCAGTTCACTACCGTGTCTATGCTATTTCTTTTATTATGATTTGATAGATTTTTTCCAAGAATCCATAGCTTGTTTGAAATCACTTATTTTTAGGCTTTTAGCCATAGCAAAAAGGTAGTGAATTGTTTGATAAAATGCTTTGGTAGACAATATGTATGAAAAATGTGGTAGCATAGACAAGGTAGTGAACTGTTTGAAAAAATGCCTCAAAGAAATGTGGTCTCATGGAATGCTATGACAAGCAAGTGCAATTGGTAGCTGCTCCTAGTTATTAGTTATGCAATGTGAATTAATTACATAACTGCTTAGGTTGACTTTGTAAAAACTATATTGTAATTGAAATTTTATCATCTATCAGCATCTAGTTATTAGTTATGCAATGTGAAGTAATGCTTTGAGTTTAAAAGATGTGTAATGCAATGTAATCAGCAATGTAGATGATTATGAACAAATAATTGATACCAATTCATAATATACCCCTATATTCTAACCTAAAATACGTAAAAAAAATCCAATCATATGCAATATTATCAACAAATAATTGAGATCAGAATTCGAGCACCAAATTAAATCTTCTTTTCCATTGATTGATTCAAATAGATATTACAATATAACATAAGTCTCCTCATATATGATTCTATAAATGCCTATGATGATGATATCAAAATTTGGTCTTGGTTTCTCTTTTATAAGATAAGTAACAAGCTTTAGACCATTACAAAATATGGCATCTTTTCAAAATTCATGCCTCTTCGTATAAACTAAACTAAACTTAAGTTTTTCTTAAAACATAAAATAGAGAAAGTAGATAACTAATGAAGTCCGCAGCACTTGTGACACCATAGTCTAGCAATCTCAGTAAGGCACCTGTGATCACTAAAGATCTGTTCAAGGTCCTTTCTCCATATTAGTGTATCTGAATGTGCATTTCTTCCACTATGATAGCCCCAAGGCCTACTATTTGGGAGAACCCAAATACTTTTGCTCCCACTCGTACACTATATAATCATGTGGCCATTTGTATTCTTGAATTTTTAATATATTTGCATGGTGAATCTTTCATCAATTGTCTAGTAACGTGCTGCCATCCATGATAAACTTAGAATATCCAACATCCAATGCTATTAATCCATCTATGATTAAGTTGAACCTATCAAGACTTGACTCACCATCCTTTTGTATGCAAGTGATGCACTGTGGAACAATCTGGCCAAATTCACTCTTCCATTCATTGAGATCCTTCAAGTGGTCATCATCTTTCAATATTTTTGGCACAAACAACTAATTCAGAGTATGAAATGAATCTATTCTTGTTTTGATCTTTTGATCCTCTCCTTGTATATATTGGAATTCATCTATAACTATTTTGGCAATCTGCTCTATAGATTTTAATGTTGCAGAAGCCTCAATACTCCTCTATAAGATTATGCACGATGTTACCAATGTGTGGTGTATGGGCTACCAGTTCTTAAAAATGGGATCCAATATGTGTACATGTGTTTTCATCTTATCAATTTCCTATGTTAGTGAGCTATAGCAATCATACACACTTTCCAACTTATCCATAATTAGCTTTATCCTATGCTCAAGGATCTTCTCTAAAACATTGCATATTTTCTTATTCACTCCTTCCTTACCCTCATTATTGGCTTTCTTTAACTCTTCAATCTCTTGTATAAGAATGCTCACTTGTTCAATAGAAGCACTTTCTATATCAACTAGTGGAGCAGGAGGAAACTGGTATAATATTATTTCCTTGCTCTGTGAGGGGCTTGCTCCTTTCAATTGTTCCTTCAACTTCACATTTTCCATGAACAATTTATTTACTTCATCATTTAAAAACTTTTGTTCCTTTTCATACTCTCCCAATCTAGCTTCCATCTCCTTAACTACAACTCAGGTGAACATAGTTGAATGCATTGTGATGGTTGCAACTTCTAGAGGAGATGTATCCTTTAATGTTTTCACCATAGTTGTCCCTTTCATTTCCTACACTACATATAGTAACCTTGGTTTTTGTGTACTCTTTTGTTTGGCCCAGAATACCAAGGTTTCAATCTTAGGTTTATACCATGTGCCACTTACCCCTTCATCTAAGTCAAACTCAACAATTAGCATTGGGTCCTCTTGTGTTCTCACTTGATCAAGTAAAAACATTTTCTTTAATTACATACCAAGGATAATAAGTATATTACAATTCAAAATCATCTCTTTAGGCTCTTGTGGGCTAACATCAATATTATCAATCCTTAATTCATTAAAAGTTTGGGCTATTATTTGGTCATGTTGGGATTCCTTAGCTCCCATCTTATTTATTTCAACCCTTGTTTCAAACTCTCTCATTTTCATAGCTTAATCCAAAAGTATTTAAATTCAGGGGTTTTGATAAATTCATCATCTTCCAAGAACTTAAGAGTTGTAACTACACTGTCATCCTCATGCATTTCTCTTTCTCCTTGTAAATCAATATTGGCTCTAGCTTCAAGCTTGTGGTCTTCAATTTCAATCATAGGTTGGTCAACTTCAACATCATCCTTGAAATTTCTTAACACATTAACTACTTCTTCAGTATCTCCAACCTCCTCACTTATTTCATAGGAAACAAGTGGGCCTATCTCTTATGTATTTTGTTTTTTTAGAAGGTGGTTGTTCAAGAGGTGATCCTAAAGAAGCATGACATACTGAAATAGTATCCAGAGTTGGTTCTATAATTACAATACCACTCAGCCTTTTGGCAGATAATTTGGCAAGTCTCCCTATATTTGTTGTAGTCTTAAATAATTCATGAAACTTACCAATTGTCATATCAATCTTCTTGAAAGGATCTGCTTCATCTACGAAATACCCCAAGAAATCAGTGTGCTTCATCTTTCTTTCCTCAAACCTTTTCATAATTTCCCATTTTCTGCTCCTCTTATATACCTCTTGAGGAGTGAAACAATTTCTAATTACATCTTCATAATCAATCTGATGAGTAACTATAGCCTTGGTAAGGATGGTGTTTCTTGCAAAATTCATGTGAACCTCAAGGTCAAAAGCTCTTTCCTTTCCAAACTCTAAAGAGCCTTATTTTTAGATAATTATGCAACTCTTCAAGTGTATTAGATCCCACTAATAGTTCCCCACATGTCAAATTGGGTAGAAATGTACCCTTCCTTTGTTTATTCATGGCATCCTTTTCCATCCATAGAATCTTCCACATGAACTCTAAAAAGGCTAATCAAAGGGGGAAAAACTTTGGCAATATATGTGGGGCTTGTGGGCATCCATAAATCCTAATTATTGTGGTATCAGTTATGAGTATGGCCTTGCTCAGGTTTCAAAGCCAAGGGTCTTAACAATTGTAGATCAAGTGTGTGTATTCTTGGTGGTTGGTGGCCAAGAACTCTCATAATTTTGTATACAAATTCATCATGGAATATCACATAATTTGAATTCTTATATATGTTGTCACATATATAACACCATAGTTGCACTGGCAGCAAATTCCCTTGCTTTTCAATCTTACCCAAACACATCCATTTGCTCCATCTATCTTTATTCTAGTATAATATTAGGTGGAACAACAAAGAATATTGACTGAATGTTATGGGGGCTCTATTTTCCCTAACTTGTAGAAATCCTTCATGCAATGCTTTCTCAAGATATGAGGAAAAATAATATTCAATGTTCGTCTTAGGGTTTTGGATCCTCATAGCCATCATCATTAAACTAACTAGCATTCGCTCTTCTACATCTATCCCAAGTACTTGACAGAGAGAAAAGTAGGTTTTCTTGAAATAGAATTGGAAATGTAAGACATCAAATGGTTCAATAGCAAAAGGGGATATAGGAATCATCATGTTGTTCACACCCCTTTTCATGTAAATGGGGACTTCACTACTTCTATGGGTTCTCCTTAATCTAGTATATTCTTATTTACTTCTTTACAAATCAATTTTACTTAGGGCTTGTTTGTTTAGGTCAAGAAATTCAATGATGGTCGCTTTAGTCAACACAATCATTGGTGAACCATATGACAATCTCACAAACCTAGTAGCAAGATGATAACTCTAAGCCAATACTCTGATGAACTCTACATCTATAAAAATATTTGGGACAATTAACTTGGCCAAATCTAATACCCATGGATTTGACACCAGAATCTTTCCCTCCCTTTTGTCATAAAAGTACCATAATAGTTCCCACCTGGAGATAGGGATAAGGGAATATCTACAACCATGAGCCACATCATTAAAAACTTTCTCAAATCCTCTCTTAATTGATTTAGGGAGCATATCCATAATAGACTATTGTAAGGACCTCTTTTTAACCTTAGATTCTTCCTTTTTAGTTTTAGGTTCTTTCTTCTTGGTCGGCATGATGTCCTTTTTAGTTCTAGGTTTTTTCTTCTTGGGTAGCATGATTTTTAACTTACTTATCCTATACTTCTGAAATGCAGAATTCTAAACAATCTTGTACTCATAAAACTTAATTCACAGTTTAACTATCTTACTTCTCCTATACTTCTAAAATGTAGAATTCTAAACAATCTCATACTCATAAAACTTAATTCATAAGATTTTTGTGTACTTATAGGGTTACGATGGTTGCATAGCTTAACCTCCTCAAACTTCCAGCTCCCCGCACGATAATTTTTTCAAAAGAGTGCAAAGAGAATGTTGAATTATTGGTTTAATGGTTTTTGAGCTCATTCATGTCAACATTAATATCAACCTTATGCCAAATATTTTTCTCGTAGTTTGAGTTTGAACATGCACTCATTATTTTACAAGATCAAATGGTTGATGTGATTCGTGCATTTAATAGCGATTTAACGCCACCACTTCATATAACTATAGTGGGATAGAGGGGTATAAACCGTTATACCGCATGCTTCTTTGCATTTCATCGTGGGGTAGCAAGATCCTTACCTCTATATCGCAAGCTTGACTTGTTTAACCTACGGTACTGTGGTTTATATTAATAGTCACATATGGCTTACCTCCATATCGAATGCTTTATCACATCCTTTTGCGATATAGCAATTCATACCACCCTACTACATGCATTTATGATCTTCCTCATGGGATGGTGGGTTTCCCTACTCTATGATGTAAAGCAGGGGGTGGGGATCACAATTGAACTCAAAAAAATAATTGATCAAACCCTAGCACATCAAACAAATGGATTTTCTTCACAAATTGCCATTTTTCCTTTAGCACATCAAACTAGGTTTTTATCACTTAATTTGAAGAGCAGGTCTCAAACCCAAAAACCAATCACTGTTCTAGATGCCCTTTTTGGAGTTTCAAAACATATCAAAATAGATAGGGTTGTTTTGGAACATGGCCCTCTAAATTATGTTGCTACACTTGCATAAAGGCCTAATTATGCTTGTTTGAAAGGGTGGCAACAAGGATAATTTCAAGACCTAGGTCTCCAATCTTCATACCAAGACCCTAAACATGTTAAATTAGGTCTTCACATATAATTCCCATCACCTAGAATAGTCTCCAAGCAAATCTTCTACAAAACCCTACTTCTATGCAACTTTTTCCCTCAAAAACAAGAGAATTTCCATCTAGGGCATCACCTAATCTTCATCAAACCTCCTCCCCTACTCCTGCAAACACCATGAAATCAAAATACACCCTATCTAACCCCATTCCACCAATTCTCAAAGCTTTTCATCAATGTAATAGTGAGATTTCCATTATTTTGCTCTCAAAACTCCAAAACCTAGGTTTTCAAAACCAATTTTAGAAAAACTACTATAAAATCCTCAAATCTTGATGAAATCTTATGAGAAAAATCCAAAATGAAGCTAACTCAACCCTTCATCAATTTCAATGCATAAAATTTCACCCCTAGGCCACACCAGGCCGTACCAAACGTTGTAGCAACAAGTTTAGCCATCAAAACATAGAAAAAGTGAAGTCTTGTTATTCAATTTTCAAAATTACATCAACTTGCTTCCCAAAATTCACAAGATTATCTTAAAGAATTAAAAAGCTTAACCAATTGACCCCAACTATTTTTTAACTACCTAACTATTCAACTTCTCAATTAGACCCAAAATGCAAAGTTGCTTAGCAACTTATTACAACTTTTTGTGCAACTTTACAAACTTGACCAAATTAACTTCCAAATGACTTCAAACCACCTAACAACATAAGTTGACTCCAAAGACACCAAAAATGGTCTTTAAGACCTTATTACAAACCAAAAGACTCAACATCTAACATCTAACGCTTTGCAACCTTTAAGAGCCAAGATGCCCTACACCACACTCCCCGGAAAAAATTGACTCAAGTCCCCTTGAGGACTATGTAGCAGAAAAAAATTCATGTTTGTCCATGATATTCTCTGACTTCCAAGTGCTTTCTCCATCAAGAAATCCCTTCCAATGGGCCAAAAATTGAAAATGTGCATCATCCTTTGTCTTGTTGAACTCTTTGGCATCTAGGTTATGCTTCAACTTTAGTGACCTGTTTGGTGATTGATCCTTGATTCTTTCCCCATCTGAAAGCATTGTTGGACCTTCTTTAGTACCTACAAATATACCTCCTCCATCCTTCTCTTTCACTTTAGATGCATGCTTGAACTTTCTCTTCTACCTTTGTAGCTTATCTTTGATCTTGTCACCCTTCCTTTCCATCTCTTCTATCTGATATTTGACCCCAATGTCTATTGCTTGTTCAAGTTTACCAACCTCTAATATGAAAGAATCTGAAGGACTACTATCCTCCTTTGAAAACATTGAATGAATCACCTCTCTTATCCTCATATCAACACACTTCTCAAGTCCTTCTTGAATCCCCAAAATCAATTCATCCTTGACCTTCAACAAAAAAAAAATTGACACCAACGCAATATCATTTCCCTCCAAAATCAAATTCTTCATGTTTGCAGTCTTCACATCTCCAAGTCTAGGAGTGGCTGCAAGGTTCCTATCCCCCTTTTCCTCTACCTTTATAAACTCTTTCCTACCAACCATCATCACATTGGCTTGCTTAATGTGTCCTTTATCATCTTCTTTCAAGGGTATCAAAGTAAAAGTGATTCCATCTTTCTCTATCTCATAGGTATTCTGCCTGCCATCATACAAAGCGTGCCTATCAAATTATCAAGGCCTCCCTAGTAGAAAATGGCACACATCCATAGGTAACACATCACATAAAATCTTATCTTTATACCCTCATATATTGAACTCCACCCAAGCTTTCTCATTAACCAAAACATATTGACCCTCATTCAACCAAGAAACTTTATAAGGAGTATCATGTGGTATTCTAGGCAATCTAAGTTTCTCAACCATCTCATTAGAAACCATGTTATCTGTACTTCCTGAATCAATCACAACTTTACATACCTTACCTATGCACTTACAAGTGGTTTTGAAGAGTTTCCTTCTTTGTGATGGCTCCTTCTCCATTGATTCTTTGATGAGTGTTCTTACCATTAATAATTCTCCAACTTCAGGAGTAGAATGTTGTGATGGAGAGTTTACACTCTTAGTATCCTCTTCTTGCACCAATTGAGCTCTTCTTTCACCTCCATGTGAACTAGAAGCTTGACGCTCATTGCATTTCCATGCTTGGTGTCCAAATTGTTTGCATTGATAGCACCTTCCTATGAATCCTTGTGAACCTCTTCCTTGACCTCCAGATTTTCCCCTAAAACCTTATCTACCACCTCTAAATCCACCTCTTTGATCAGCAATTTTTTCTTGTGCTTTGCTTGTATCTTCTTAACTTTCATAGGACTGCCTTGGAGTAGAAAATGAACCTCTTCCCCTAGAAGTGTTGCCTCTGTCCTGGTTTGTTTTTCTTGCTTTCTTTTGAGTTTTTCTTCTACCCTTATTATCATTTGATAACATTCCTCAACCATTCTAGGATTCTCCAAAGTTAACTCATCTTGAATATTGTATCTTAATCCACTTAGATATCTAGCAACCTTCTCCACTTCATCCTCCATGTGACCTGCCCTTATACTCAACTTATAAAATTCTTCAGTATAGGCTTTGACATCCATTTCTTTATGTTTCAAACCTTGAATTTTCTTAAACATTTGAATAGCATAATTAGATGGTAAGAACTTACCTTTCAGCTTAGCCACCATTCTGTCCCAAGAAACAATTTTTGACTTACCTCTCTTTCTCCTTTTAGATTGCTCATAATCCCACCACAATAGTGCATGACCCTTCAATGTTTTTTGCAATCGTCACCCTTTGTTCCTCAGATACATCCTCACACTCAAAATAATTATCAAGTGTTGCAATCCAATTTAAAAGTTCTTCATCATTCAAATTACCTCCATACTTAGGAACATCAATCTTCACCTTGGGTTTGTCTTCATTGATTTCTCTCAGCAACTTAGCCATCCTATGATCATTAGGATCCAATTCATCTTCCTCTTCTTCTTCAATCTCCTCTTCTTCTTTAGAGTCACTCTCATCTCTCTAGCATGCTTTTCCTTCAACTCATTCACTTCTCTAGCAATGGTTTTCCCTTTTGGAGGTATTTTGTTCACTTTTTGCTTCACACTTTCCTTCTCATTTCACACTTTATCTCCCTTCTTCAAATCAAACATATTCTCTAATATCAATTTGATGTAAATTAGGGGGTGGGGATCACAATCCAACTCAAAAAAACTACTGATCAAACCCTAACACATCAAAAAAAAGGCTTTTCTTCACAAATTGTCATTTTATGTTGTAGCACAACAAACTAGGTTTTTCTCATTTAATTTGTAGACCATGTCTCAAACCCAAAAACCAATCACTTTTCTAGATACCCTTTTTTCAGTTTCAAAACATATCAAAATTCTAGATATGGTTGTTTTGGAACATGACCCTCTAAATTACGTTGCTATGCTTGCATAAAGGCCTAATTAGGCTTGTTTAAAAGAGTGGCAACAAGGATTTCAAAACCCAGGTCTCCAATATTAATACCAAGACCCTAAACATGTCAAATTAGGTCTTCAAATGCAATTTCCATCACCTAGAATGGTCTCCAATCAACTCTTCTACAAAACCCTACTTCTATGCAATTTTTTCACCCAAAAACAAGAGTTTCCATCGAGGGCATCACCTAATCTTCATCAAAACTCCTCCCCTACTCTTGAAAACACCATGAAATAAAAATAAACCCTATCTAACCCCATTCCACCAATTCTCAAATCTTTTCATTGATGGAATGGTGAGATTTTCATTATTTTTCTTTCAAAACCCCAAAACCTAGGTTTTCATAACCAATTTTAGAAAAACTACTATAAAATCCTCAAATATTGATAAAATCTTATGAGACAAAATAAAAAATGAAGATAAATCAACCCTTCATCATTTTCAATGCATAAAATTTCACCCCTAAGCTGTACCAAGCCGTACCAAACGTTGTAGAAACAAGTTTAGCCTTCAAAACGCAGAAAAAGTGGAGTCTTGTTATTCAATTTTCAAAATTACATCATCAACTTGTTTCCCAACATTCACAAGATTCTTTTAAAGCATTACAAAGCTTAACCAATCGACCTCAACTTCTTTCTAACTCCCTAACTATTCAACTTCTCAATTAGACCCAAAATGCAAAGTTGCTTAGCAACTTCTTATAACTTTTTGTGCAACTTTACAAACTTGACCAAATTAACTTCCAAATGACTCCAAACCACCTAACAACATAAGTTGATTCCAAAGACACCACAAATGGTCTTTAAGGCCTTATTACAAACCAAAAGACTCAACATCTAACATCTAACACTTTGCAACCTTTAACAACCATGGTGCCCTGCACCACTATACCACACCCTTCATTTTTTCTTCTCGCGGTATGGCGGTTTATGATGTATTTAAATTCTCTCATACCACCCAATTGTGCCCTCATCATAATACTTTCACAGTATAGTTGTAAATATCTTCATGTTGTCTATTACACACCGTCAGCCCATCAAGGGTTCAAATTACTGCTGAGGGATCGCGGTAACAGATTGTTAAGGGATTTGGAATGTTTTTAGCTAGACATGTTTTTGCCGAAGTATATATGATGAATTTTTGGATTTATATAGGTCTTTCAATGTCATTCAGACCTAAAAAAATTATATGTTTGTTTATAGTGGCGAGGCTCAATAAAAAATAAAAAGGAATATAAGGGTCAAGGCTCATGTCATGGAGCTCGAGGTTAATTTTGATGATGGAACCATGCAAAATTTTAAGGTTCTAACACACCCCATGATGAACTAGACTATGTTTTTCCTTCATCCTACTTGTGTTATGTTTTATGAGTTCTTCTCTTGTGAATATATCCCTAAGGAAAAAAATTGATACCTGTAATTGTAAACATCTTCTTGGTTTTTGACTGCAAATTCTTTTTAATCTATAAACTAAATTTTATTTTAAGTTTTCATTTGTAGTTATCAACGGATTAGAAAGTCGACAGTTATCAACTTATGAACTCAATAAATTTTTACTGATTCAAGGTGTTGATTTATACATTTTTGTTTATTTGGACTTCAGAAAATGAAGACAAGGACTATAAGGTGCAAATTAGATGATAGTGATCATAATGTTGAAATTCCAATGAAAAAATATGAACGCGCGCGTAGTGAAAAAGTGGCCAAGAATAATGAATATTTATTGAATCTTGGTTTGACAAGGCAAGTTGTAAATCCATTAAGTAGTATATTATTTTTTTAATAGTGTTTAATGAAATTTTATAGGCAAGAGCTTTATATATATAAGACAATATGTTTTTTTTTATAGGCAACAAAAAGAATGCAAAGAAAATGTAGAGAAAAAACAAAAGGAAAGAAAAGATACAGTTTTGTCATCTCGTAGAAGTTGACGCTTTTGTGATTCAACAAATGCAGTTGGTGAAAACAATAGTTGTGATGATGTGTAGTCTGGTATAGCACATGGTGATGTATAGCCTAATACAGCACATGTTGATGTGCAACCTAACATAGCACATGGTGATATGCAGCTTGATGTAGCATATGGTCATGTGCAACATTGTGATGATCTCTTAGGACTAAGTCTAAGAGAGATTATTGAAAAACATCAAGGCAAAGGAACAGCAGGTCTGCAAATGCTTTTTTCAACATTATTAAAGGATGTGTTTAATGATGTGAGATCTGCGGAAACCATTAATGAAATTCATGAAGAGAGACGGCTTGCATCTAATGTGCCTCAAAGTGCACCTGTTGCATCTAGAAATTTTGATGGAACTAGTGGATGAGCTAGAAATACTAGAGTGGTAATTTAATAGAAGATGTGGATGCTTTTGTCAAAAGATAAATATTGAGTCAAGATTTGTATAGATCTATAGAGAGGAATACAAAAGAAATAAATTAGAAGGCAAGAAGCCATTCTTGCTCGATGTGTCGAGAGATGATGAGTCCATTGGGCCAAATGTTGCAAAGTGGGCCACCAAGTTGGGTGTAAGATGTAGGGCCCATTTGGATATTTGAAAATCAAGTTTTGCAGAGCAAGATCCATGAGCTGTGGAAAATTTTAAACAAAAAATGGAAAATTCTTTTGAGACTACTGATGGACAAATCTCTAGAAAATATTACAAGCAAAGGATTAGAGTTTTTATGAAAAATTATAGATATAGTTGCAAAAAAACAATCATGGGGGGAAAAGAGAGGTTCAACTCCCTATCTCCCAAAGAGTGGGATGAATTGAGGGAAAGTATAAGTATGCATTTCGAAGAAAATTTGGCAAAGAGTAACAGAGGCAAGAGAGCAAGAAATAATGTGAGGGTTGGATATACGTTTGGTCGAGGCGGGTTGCATGCCAAAATGGACAAATTTGCAGTAAGTGTATGGATTTTTGGTTCAATTTACATTGTGTTATTTATTTCAATTTTTCATTGAACTAACTATATGTTGAAATTGACATTGTATTTTAGGTGGAAAATAGTAATAGAGAAGCAGGTGCAGAAGATATTGTCAATTACATGGCAGCACTAGATGCTAGTAAATCTAAGAGTAGGATGAAGTGGAAATCTAGTTCATCAAAAAAGATTTCACAACCATCTGTTCAATTCCCAATAGGAGCCTCTGTAGATCATGCCAACTCAAATGAACTAGGGTGCCAAACTGTAATGAATTGCATATTCAGTCTCTCTCAGCAAGTTACACAGTTGGTTGAATCTGTTAACCCTATAGTTTTTGCATGGAATGAGCATAAATCCATGGATTCAGATGAGGTAAGAGGCTCTATTGATCTCATTTCTTCTTGTTTGGAAATTCTATATACAAATTCCTCTGAATATGTAGATTATTGAAATTTGAGCATAGGAGAATCCAACTTAGTTTCTTTATTATTGGAGTGATCCAAAAAATATTATTTTGGACAAATTTATAGCTTGCATTCTTTACTTGACTATTGAATGCTTTGTGTATTTTTTGCATGATGGTTAAATCACATGCAGAGAAATTTTATCAAAGCAATAGGAAAACAAAAATGCCTTCATGGTGTCAACAGAGCTACTAATATTGATAGTGATGAAGTGGACAAGAATGTGCAGCACAGTCGTCTTAGTTGTCCTAAAGTTGAGGTAATTAATATAATAGTTGCTAGTTATCTGTCCCAATGTTTTGTCATTCTTCATGCTTAAAATGTTGTTTTAAAGAAAAAATTATAGCTTTTGCATTCTTTAAGTTGTAAGTTAATTTGTCCCAATGTTTTGTCATTCTTCTTTTGGACAAAAATTTATAGCTTTTGCATTCTTTAAGTTGTAAGCTAATTTGTCCAATGTTTTGTCATTCTTCATGCTTAAAATTTTCTTTTGGAGAAAAATTTATAGTTTTTGCATTCTTTACTTGACTTATATTAATTTTTGCATGATGATTAAACCACATGATGCAGAGCAATTATATGAAAGAAGGACAAAAAGAAAAAGGCCTTATCAATAGAACTCTCTACAAATATGTACAACTTCATGTCTACAATGACTTTGATAGTGGTTATGATGATGAACTCGATGAGCATGCACATGATATTCATAGTGGTAGTCATGATGAACTCAAGATGAGTGCTATGAAACCACATGGAAGTAAGTACTATTCAAATAATGGTTGTTTTATTATGTAAATAAGGGTAATCATTACCTATTTGATAGAAGATGGTTAGAATAGTAGTGAAGTGTAATTAGCTAGTATACATAGATTATGGAAATAAGGGAGAACATATAACTTACATATGGAAGCTTAGAGCTTAGTTGTAATAGAGTGTTTTATAAAAGCACATACAAAAATTGATTTGTTCTAAGACATAAGACATTACATACAACTATCAAAAACAATATAATGTGTGTTTTATATCTCAATATAATGTGTATTTTTTTGTTTTTATAGAAATTTATAGATAAAATCCAAGAAGGGGATGAAGTTGAGGTGTTGGATCTCTTTGATGGTGTTGTTGCAGGCATTGAGCAGATTCACTCACTATCTATTGTACATGGAGTCAAATTTAAAGGAACAAGAGATGCAAATGTAAGTGTAGACATCTAAATTTGGGCGGCTTAATTTATCCAAATTCACCCCTTCGTCTTATTTTAGATTAATTATTTGCTATTATTTGAGTGTATCTTTGAATACACTTAAATCCCTAAGGTATTTAATCAATAATACCTTATCTCTTTATCCCTCCCTTCCATCAATTGAATTAAATAAATATTACATTTGTTTAAAATTCCCTTCACTCATCACATCCTCCATCATTTTTATACACATGCTTGTCCATCTTCTAATCTCATCATTTAAGGTGTGCACATGCCTAATCCTTGATTGGGATGTGTGCATCCTCCAGCTTTGCAAGTTGGCCTCCTAATCTCTCTTGCTTCACTAACCTTCCTCTAACCCCTCATGGCTTGTCTGTCAACTCTTCCCCATCCCCAAAGGAATTTTTAATTCCTTTTGATAGCCTCCCAAAGGATCATAAAATTTTTTAATTCCACTCTCATCTTTCAAGGAATATTAAATTCCTTTTCTCTTCCCCATGTCCTTTATGACATGTGTCCTTGGTCAACCTTATTAAAGGCCTTCCCCTTTTGGACAAGGCACTCCACTTCCCTATGTGAATTTTTAATTCACATTTAATCCCCCAATGCGCCCTTTGGAATTTAAAATTCTTTCCCCTCTCCCCATAAGGATATTTGAGGAATTTTTAATTCCTCACATGTCCTCTCACCCACATGGGGACAAGGACCTCCTTTATGAGGAGATCTTGTCCAATCCCAAGGTACTTTGTACCCTACTCGCTGTCATGTACTTCTCTTACACCTCATGTCCACCTGTCTTTCTTAAGCCTCTCCCATGCCACATGTGTGTCCAAGAGATGTGAGGGGCATGGGTTCTCAGCTACACCTTAGCCCTACATCTTGATGACCCCTGAAGATCAATCTCAATAGTCCATCTCGCTTCTAGATTCTCAAGAGATTCCTATAAATACCATTTTCTCTCATTTGGAGAGATCATTTTGCTAGCCAAACTCTTGCAATTTTATTTCTCAATCTACATAGCCATTTCATTTTCATCCATTTCCATCCATCCTCACATCATCATCTAGTTTGCATATCTTGCCATCCAAAGGGGCATACACGTCAAAGATCGAAGGGCCAATCAAAGAATCGACTCAAGACAAGGTATAAAGTTCCATTTGTTTTGTCTTGTTTTGTTTCCAACTTAGACTAATCTTGAAGTGTAGGTTGTTTTGGTGTTTATTTGCACTCCTTTAGTTTGTTGCTTCGTTTTCTAAATGCTTACATTTGACCTATCGTAAGTATTTTATAGGTCTAAGTAGCATACCCCTTCCTTATCTAGAAAAATAGATGGAGTTTTCGTCTAAAAGAGAAAAGGACCTTCACTGATGGCCACTAAAATATTTGCAAAAAAAATGGCGATTTAGCCATAAGTGCAAAAAAGAAAGGGTTAGCAACAGCAGAGTGTGGAGAGTGAAGTTGTAGGCAAAGAATGTATTGAGCCTGAATAAGTTGAACCCAAACAAAAACTAGAGAATTTGATTTGGGTGTACATTCTATGAGTAGAACAAAGAATGTTCTATCTTACTGCACCTATAATGTAAAACCCCTTGATTATGATTCTCTCTTTTTGTTTGGGTTTCACTCATTCAAACTGGTCCATTATAGAAGAGGGAATATGTTGTTGTGTAAGCAGTAGATGTAGAGAAAAGGGGTGCAGAAAAAGAAGTAAATACAAAGCAAACAAAGAGGTGTAGAGAAGAGGAAAAGTTGTAGAGAGTACAGCATACATGTATGTGCAATTGCAAATAAGTTGCAACATAGAATTGTCATCAAAATTGTAATATCTTGCATAAGGAAATAAAAGGGCATTATAACTCAGTTTTCTCAATCACAACACTGAGAAACACACTTTGTAACAGTACATTTTTCAAAGAAAAGACACATTTATATCTTGTATTTGATGTAAGAACACATTTTCTTAATAAAATTTGAGTATTTTGCCTTCTTAACAGTCATTTCATTATGTAAAAATGAATGATTTATTATGTTTTTTTGTGTTTTTATATGTTTAAACCTCAATTAAAGCATTATCTCATTTCCAACACTTATAGTTAGAAATCGGTGAACAAAAAAAATTAAATAAACTGCCAATTGATTAAATATACTACCAACTGACAGAAATTAATGAGTAAATATGACTAAATATAATGATTATGCAATTAATAAATAATGTATCAATATACCTACCAGTTGATAGAAATTAGTGAACAAAAACAATTAAATAAACTACCAAATTGATCAAAACGGTGATTAAAATTAATGACTAAATAAACTACCAATGGACAGAAATCAGTGAATAAAAATGACTAAATAAGTGACCAGTTAACATAAATCAATGACTAAATTAACAAATAAATATACCAATGAATAAAAAATGACTAAATAAGTGACCAATTTAAAACAATCGATGACTAAATTAATGACTAAACGCACTTCCAAATCAATCAAATTAACGACTACATCAATGACCAAATCGATCAATCAAACGACTAAATCAACAACCAAATTGATTAATCAAATGACTAAATTAACGACCAAATTGATCAACTGAACGACTAAAACTAGTTTAGTCATCAATTCAGTCGCATTATAAATGACTGGAAATAAACTACTATTGGTCACATGATCATGTTCTATCATTTATAAGCATTTTTTAGTAGTTTTTTAAGTCACATATTATTGTTTCTATACTAGTGCTAGGACTGTAAATGCTTCTTCTAATATCGTCCCAAAGTTGGACTTGTTCAAGGTGAAACTAGGAATCCAATGGCTAGTTTCCATGAATTTCATCACTTTGGTAATTCATAAGTGTTTGAAGTTTTCTCATGAGGGCTCTATGCACATTGTGTATGACACCGGATATAAACCACCGGTATCCCATGGGGACTATTTGTTAAATCACTTTTAGCCCACCCTGATCGGTCTACTTCCCCCGAGGAAAAACTTGTTGTATCACATCTATGTCAAGTACAAGATTGGAATCATAACACCAAAGGTGACCTACCTTGTCTTCCCCTATTCCATTTCAGTTAAAGGTTCTATGATCACACAACAACAAGTTTCCTCCTCCTCTCAACAAAAGGGGAAGGGGAAGCTTGTTTGCGCCCAAGAGCCTTCCTCTTCTTCTATTGTTTCATCCACTTCTGACTCTCACCCTATTGTGGCACCTTCATCTCCTACTCCCATGCCTTGCAAGGGGAGTATGATGGTGCCCACTTGGCAGAAGGCCAAGTGTCAAGTATTTGAACTTCCCATCTTTCCCACAATGTTGAGGCTCATTGTCTATGGTAAGGAGAAGGGCCCTCGTGGAGTTGGCCCTATGCCTCAGCCTCCGCGGCTTCCTATCACTCCTACCCCTCAAGAAGTGAATGGAAAGAGGCTTGTTGTTGAGGCACTTGTATCTACTTCTCCACCTACCATCGTTTCCACTCCTACGCTTCTTACTCATGCTCATGTCTAGGAGGCTGCCCTTCCATCAACAACGGTAGTGGAGGACATACCTATGGAAAAATAGGAGCCTCTCGTTCCTTCTCAATCAGGGACTTCCAGTTCTCAGAGCCAACGAAATTGGCTTTTGCGTGAGCCTAACTGCCAGAGAAAGGCTTTGGCCATTGAACAAGCTACCTTGAAGAAGGAAAAAAGGGAATAGTTCCCTTCACCTCAATTTTTCTTTTGACTCCCCCAGTGAATGTTGATGACCCTCATCCCAAAAGGGTGTAGGTGTTCATCGCCCCTTTGGTGGAGCCCCTTCTTTTGATGTCCCTTCTATAAATCCCTCCATTTTCCCAAATCATGAACATGTCGAACACCATGATGGTGTCTATTGTGGCTTTGTCCTTTTCTTCGTCTTCCACTTCTTCTATGGGGATTTTGCATCCTTCACTGAAGCATAAGTCGAAGGATGACCTCACTCCCTGTGGAGGTCAAAAGAAGGGATCACCTTCTTCAGAGGGGAGTTCTACTTCGGCTTGCATCATCCTTATGACAAAGGCAGCCCCGGCATCTCCTAAATTTGTCACCATCCCTTTTGACAAGGTCAATGGTGGATCTCGAGTGCCCCCTTCCTCTCCCACTCGATTAATACATGGCACTCTTGTTAAGTGCATGTTTAACTCAATGGATGATGTCCCAGCTCTATCAACAATCTTTGTGAGATCAATGAATTTTACCTCATAGGAGTTGAGTGAAGGAAACCTTAAAGGGCCTTCTTCCTTAGATCTTGTCATAAGAGAATTGGAGGGTGCTCCCCTCACTATCCCTCCCTTGTAGGCTCATCTGCCCTCCCCATATGATCTATATTGGGAGAACAATGACCTCCTAGTTGATGAGGACTAGGGGAGCACCTCTTCTTTATCTATAGATCAGATTTGTGTGTGTTTTTTGTTTCCCCCATGCTTGTTTTTATATGTTCCTGGAGTACCCTTGTTACCCTTGTAGGTTCTTGGATACAAGAGTGAGATTGTGTCATAACTTCCTATATATGTTTCATTATTATTATATATGTTGTAACTTGATTTTTGATAATTGGGGATGATGCAAAGCATTGGGGGCATTTAGGCCTCCCTTCCATGTTGACCCAATTTTTAATTTTTATTTTGTCTTCACGTGCTCTTCTTCAAATCTGGGAACTTTGGGGACTAATGATCTTTCATTCACACATATATTACAGGTTACCTATAAGAACTAATCTAACCCCGAACTCCCAAATCCCCCTATCTCTTGATTTATTCTTCTCTTGTATTTTTTCTTCTTTATCTTTTCTTTCCTATCTTTCTGCTTGTTTTGTGATGTTGTGGTTCTTATGTGTTTTCCCTCGTGTGCGTGACAACATTTCCATGCTTACATCTTGCTATGTCTCATGGGCCACAACATCACTATATTTTCTTCCTTTCCATAGAATGCCACGTGCTCCTTTGATTTGCATGTGCCACCCTAAGGGGGGCTACTACTTCTCCGATTTTCAATAAGGTGCATTTGATGGCCAACGAATCCCTTACTGAAAATTTTACTTTTCAAATATTGCATCCTTCAACAAGGATCCCCTTAGCAAGATTTTCTTTTGGAAACAAATTTGTAGCAAAACGAATCGAAAAACTTTCCTTTGAGAAGGCCATTTTAAATTGAATTCCTTGATGAAAGAGATATTTCAAAATAATTCCTTGATGACAGGTCATTTACGAAAAAATTTATGCTTTTCAATTGGAGTGTTCCTTTGAACGGGCCCCTTCCTATCTTTAGGGGTTCCCGAGGGACTCCTTTGAAAACTCTTCCTTCAATGGTTTGCTATGAGATATGATTATCTTCCTGCGTGACTTTTTCCTACCTAACATGTTTTGTCAGTAGTTTAACATGTTTCTTTACAGAACCGAGCACCTATGAATCCACTTTTATAATCAATCTTAGAGGACCCGGCACCTCGTTGAGCTTTCCTTGCACAACCGAGAACCTGTAAGGACCAATCAGACTCTATGGAGCCTTTCATTTCTAGCCCCCAAGGATCGAGAACCTATGACACCTCCTTTGCAGGACCAAGCACCTATAAAGCACTTTCTTTCTGCAAGACCGAGCACCTGTAGAACCTCTATTCACCTTCTATGGGACCAAGCACCCATGGAGCCAATTATGAAGGACAAAGCACCTCCATATTTTTTGTTCACCTTCTGTAGGATGGAGTACCTATGGAGCCATCTTTCTCTCCTGTGCCTTTGGGTATGTCAAATTGTGGTCTTCTTCCTCGATGGTTCAGGTATATTCTCTTCAACTTCTTTCTACTTTACCTCACATTCATTGACACATATGCTCACTAAAGTGGGGGAAAAATGTAATGGAGTGAATTTTCACCCCTAGGAAAATTCCCCTTTTACATCGCCCTTACCTTATAAAATGAAACCCAATGATGCAATTTCCACATCCGCCACCTTTCCCCGTCCACTCAGCATCTTGTCTTCATGTCAATGGAGGAATTTTGTCAGGGACACATGCATTTTGCATGGACGTCTGTGTGCCACGCTATCATCTGATAGGATTCTTGCCTCTAGAATTTGTAGAGGCATTACATTTCTCCATTGGCAACGAAGCGTAACGTCTCTACCTCCCTTGATCAATGTCAAATGACACTTTTGCCTCCTTTCCATTCAAATTTCCTAATTCTTCATTCTATCCAACATCTTCACTCTCTCTAGCTTCTTGAATAAATTTTTCATGCTCTCTTGATCAACTCTCACACTTCAAGCTTCACCACCACTTCATTGTAGTTGCAAGTTGCTAGTTTCTTGGCTCCTCCACTCTATTCATTATGACAGTGTTGTTAGAGAACTTGCAAAGTCACTCCTTCCTCTACTTGCCTTGAGAGCACATAGTTGTGAAGGTGATATCTTCCATTGTCCATTGTTTTTGCATCATTGTATTTATGTAGTAGCATATTGTAGTTTGTGTTATTGCTTGGCACTTCTACTTCCATACATTTCATTATCATTTTATGCACTTGTTGCTATCTAGCTATCCATGTAGGTGGAAACACCCAAGTAGGAGATTAATTGAGGCAATCCTCTAAAAACAACCCATCATTTTCCTTGGTCTTGTGTGTGTAGGTGCTTCTCGGTTGAAGTTTCTCGAAGAATCAAGTTGCAAGGAGTTTGGTACCACTTTCTCACTTCCTTTGTTAATTCAAGCATAGTTTAGTTAAATTATTCTTCTTGTTGTATTTCATTTATGTATTTGTATGTTATTCTTTCGTAGCATAAAACTTCACCATTTAGGTTAGTTATATTTCTAGCGTTTTAATCTATCTGTTAGACCTTATGTTCGTACGGACGCAAGTGCACCACTAAGACACCAGCGCATCGCGCTAGAGTTTGTATCATGCATTGTCATCCTTAGGCGGAGAGTTGTCTAAGCAGCATGTTGGAATCTAGAAGTTAGCTCATCTGACCCTCTAAAACACTCAAGTTAGTAGAAGGATACCAGCAACCAGATTGCTCTTCCTTTTTAGCCTTAACATCTTATCCTTTCCAAATCACCTAGCAAAGCTTGAGGTAGATTAGGGTCACCTATTGCTTAGGACTCTCTCATGACCTGGAGTCCCGAAGCAGTTGGTCCCCCTCCTCTACAATAATATATATATATATATATATACATACATATATACATATATATTATTATATTATATATATGTGTATATATATTTAATGTTATTCGATAATGTTTATATATTTTTGTTAATTGGAAATTAATGCATTTGATAATCATGAGTAATGAATATATATTAATATATATGTATACATATTAAGATAAAATAAATGATAATCATTTGAGATGTATTCAAGTGAATTATATAACGTTGAAAGTTGATAATAATGAAGCACTTTAAATGCAACTTATGCACATATAGTGTTGCATAGTGTTTAAACTTGTGCATGAAACAAGAGTCGACCAAGTCAGCAAGCCATGCATGTTTATTGGCTTAAAGTGAAATGTTAGCAAAGGAAATGTAAATAGTCTAAAATGTTGGAGGAAGTCTTCAACAATGCTATCTATAGGGTGGCAAAACATGAAATGTGGCACCAAAACTTGTAGCTTTTGGAAGCAAAAATGAAGTCGTAAACTTGTAGATGTGTATAAACTCGTTCAATGATATGTTGGCAACAATATAGAGGGGTAGTCGACTTTTAAATCAAGTAGGAAACCTACTAAAAAGGTTGTTGTTCATTTGACTTAGTAAAAGAGTCTTGTTGTCTCTTGAAACAAGTTCACTAAGCCATTTGAGAGATGAGGACTATTATGTGTTGCAAATCTGTAAGCTAGTTTGATGAGTCATTGCATGGGGATAAAAAGGTGGAAGAAGTATTAGTTTGTTTGTAGCCTCTGGTTGCTCATATTTTAGTATAAATAGAGGTGCTCATTCTACCATTTGCTACACTTTTCAATTTGATTACTCCACTTTTATTCAGTTGTATTTTCTTTACAAAGTGAGTTGAGAGCTTGAGAGTTAGTGAGTTGTTTTTTTATTTTACATTAGTGTTGTTGAGAGATTTGGTAAGAGGCTAGAAGTGGGAATTGGGTTGTTCTTAGAGGAAGTTGCAAGCGAGCTTGAGCATTTAATCTAGGAGGGAAGAATTATCAGTTGGAGCTTTTAAATAGGCATGATGATTTCTACTACTTTGTTATTATGTTGGAAAGATTGTTTATTCATGTTGCCATGCTTGGAAAGAATGTCTTTTGTGTGTGTTATGATGCTTGGATATGCTTGCATGTTTCTTGATTGTTTCTTGAACTTGTGAAAACTTTCTATTTGGTTTATACTTATATAGATATATATACTATATTGGATTTTATACGAATGTATTCTACTTGTATTATACATAGATTGTTAGTACTATTCATAGTATGTCAATACTCTAGGTGCGTAACATAAGATAGAGTTGTTTTGAGATACTTAGTAGCAATGTCATTTAAATATGAGTTAATGGGAAGGTTATTCTTGGGGTTAGGATAATCCATGGGAAAGGGGATAACCTATTAATAGAATACTAATGGTCATAAAAGAATCAAGCAATTAAGGTGGTGAAATAGATGACCCTCACTCAAAGTACTAGGTGATAATCTTTGGCCAAAGTAGTGTAAGTAACCACTGTTTACACTGTTAGTTCACTATGATCCAATATACATTCTAGGTTGGGTATATCATACATGTAGTCATAGCCACATTATGGTAGCTCTAGATATGTAGGACACATCACTATTCTTGGGAAAGGCTAAAGGAAGGATGAGGTTACCAAACCAATCTCTTCGTTGAAGGGAGGGTCGTCTTACAAAGTTTGGTAGATGTGCAGGGGACCATAGTAAGTCTATGGTTGGTGGAAAAGCGCTTGAGTGATGCTTCTCATGCAGTTGGCGGCCAATATTTGGGAGGACATTCTAGACCATTTGTATTTCTAGTTCATGTGAGCTTTTTGAAGCTATGTATGTAATCATGTACCCATCTATATGGAAATTGTAAATGTGAAATGTTATCTTGAATATATGAAAATTGAAATCCTACTTGTATTGATGAAATGATTTTGATTATGCAATGGAAAATTTTGGAAAGGTTATGTTTCAAATGGTGCATTTATTATTGAAAAGAAAAGAAAAATTTTACTGCGCATAATGTTAGATATAGAAACTATTCACTTGTGGGTAAATAAAATTACTGGTAGAACAATGGGCATGTTACAACTATGCTTAATTGCCTCCAGACCTGATATCATGCATGCAATATGTTTGGTTGCTAGATTTCAAGCCAATCCTAAGCAATCTCATGAAAATTTTGTGAAAAGAATCTTCAAATACCTAAAGGGTACTCTAGATTATGGGATATGGTACAAAAAGGATCAAAACTTATCTTTGAGTGCCTATACTAATATTGATTGGGTGGGTTGTGTTGATGATCAAAGAAGTACAAGTGGAAGTGCTTTCTTTTTGGGAGATAGATTGGTCTCATGATTCAGCATAAATCAAAAGATTTGGTATCTTTGTCCATAACAGAAGTAGAATACAGTGTAGTATCTTATTGCACTCAGATGCATTGGATGAAGCAGGCCTTAAAGGATGTAAAGGTGGTGTATGATGAACCTATTCCTATACTATGTGGCAATACAAGTGCTATTAAGATTTCTAAGAATCTAGTAATGCATTCAAGGACTAAACACATCTCAATTTGGTACCATTTTATGAGAGAGAAAGTTGCAGAACATGAAGTCAAAATGGAGTATGTGCCCACAAAGGATCAGATTGCAGACATTTTTACAAAGGCTCAAAGGATACTTTTGAGTATCTAAGCCAAAATTTAGGGGTCATTTCCACTCAATTTTCTAACTAGATGTATAAAAATACATCTTTCCAGGGGGAGAAATTCATGTCACATCCTTTCCCCAAGATTGATGGGTGCTACCCTTCAGGGGGGGCTAGTAGTAAGGGGAGTCCTTAAGAAATTTTTCAATTGGTGTATGTGTGTGAAAAAAAAAGTGTTGTCGATCAAAGGGGTGTTGAACAAACAAAATATTGAGAGGGGGGTGAATCAGTATTCTATCAAACCATCCAATTTCCAAAGCATACTTAACAATTATAAGGAATGAAGGCATAAACAACCCATAACACACACAACACATGAACACCAAGATTTTTACGTGGAAAACCCAAAAAGAGAAGAACCATAGTGAGGATTAATTCACAATATGTCATAACTAGGCATAAGATATTACAGAAAGGCTCACTACCAAGTGGACTCACTATTCAAGTGAACTCATTGTTCATAGAGATAAGAAAGATACAAAAGAGGTGACTTCGTATCCAGAATTTGAACTAAGAGAAATGCATCTAACATATGTTGGATTCAGTTCCTTTGAATCTCATAACATACTTGAATCAACTCAGATATACAAGTCTCTACTATACTCTATATTCACACACCTTCTTTCAATACTCACAACTTAATCACACAATTCTATAAATTTTGCATCTATGCCTACATTTGGATCATGTACACATTGGATATCTCTCTGCATCAACTCAACTCAACCTTGTATATGTACCAGAATCCATCACAAACACCAATTAGGTTGGCCTAATTAAATGTAGCCTCAAATTATGCAAAATGTGCCTTGTCGGCACCCAATTCAAACCAAAATTTTCTTTACACTCAAAAAATAAGCAATATAGGTTGGCATGGACCCATGTCAACTCCCTTTCCATTTGCATCATATATTTAAGCTTCTCAACACTTTGCATTCACCAAGTCGTTCAGGTATAGAAGCCAAGAGTAAAAATACTCCAACTGATCAACACCATAGAATACGTGGACCACAAAATGTCATGCCAACTGAAAAATATAATGTACTAACACTTGTTAACCTTCTATCAAAACCACAATTTCTAACTCAAATCCATGAAGGAAAGTGGACCAGTTAGGTAATAGCCAGTACACAAAAAATTGTGTAAACCATATCTGTCAATCTTTTGCTACTTGCAACTTTTGAACCACTTATCCAAAACAACTAAAATTATGAAATAAGATGCCAATGATATCCATGAACAACATACTAGAACCAACTGGACATTGAAATGAATTTTTAACTTAATCTTCACTTTCAGGCACCTATAGCTGCTAAACCATAAGGAATTTGAAGATGATGCAAACTAGTGATTTGTGACATTTTGTCTATAGATTCTAAATATATTTTTTTTTAAAATGAATCAGATTGCATTTCTTTTTCCATCTCCTTTGAAAACTATTTTTTAGCAATAAACACCATTTTTAAAGAGTGATGCTCACTGTAAACAATTTAACTTTTTTTGTATGAAAGATAAAATTCTATTTTTTTCAAATTTAGCTTTGTAACTACGATATCTAGCACGTTCATTTGGTTTCATAGTGTTTTGTTGAATATTTTTTCTAAAACAAGTTTTGAAGTCAAACCAATTACAATTAGGACATAGGAGGACTATAAACAACATAACCTTTTTTGTATGTATCAAAATTCAATTTTTATTTTTTTACTTGATCAAGGACATCAATACCTGGCAAGAACATATTTTTCAAAAAAAAAATTGATAATCTACTAAATTTCTACATGTGCAGAACATAGTGCTTGATTTTTCAGTGAAAACCTACATTCACAAGAAATAAAAAATATATATAATAATCAAATTAAATATATTTAAAATTATACTTTTTGGGAAGATTATAATAAGGACTACATGCTTACAAATAATAAATTTTAAATGAATTCATTTGATCACCCAAAACGTAAATCAAAAGTGGTTTTTTATCATCATTTTGATAGGTGTAAAGAAGACTTTGTTATAGGTATGGTTTAAAACTAGCATGGTTCTATCCAAGGGGGTTTTATCTAAGGTGGTTTGATCAAATCCTCTTCAATTAGAATCCTTTAAATGGAACTTTTCGAGGCTTAAATCATTATTTTTCTAAAAATATGTGATTTCAACAAAAATCAAGATGTCCCAAAAAGTGTAAACCACTATTGTGGGATCACCTAGGAGTAGATCTAAAAGGGTGAACAAATGTGAACCAACTTACCAGAAGGAACTATGTGTTGAAACTACCGGTGTAGGCACTTAGCCAAAAAATCTTTTGCAAAATAACTTTTATGTAAACATTCATCATATTGTTTGACATCCATCATGTAGTGTTGACATCAATGACAACTCATTAATTACAAGCTTCTTCATTCTTTCAGCAAGGGGGAGCATGTGTTGTTGCTTTAACAAAAGATCTTTTTTCCCTTTGCTCCTGAAAAAAAAAAGTCTTGATGTCTTGTGCAAAAATATTTGGCCCTTTGTCCTTGATGTCAAAGGGGGAGAGTGAGCAGTGTGTGTTTTCATAAATTCCAAAGGGGGAGATTGTTGGCAGTTGTTGTCATTGATCTCAACACTGAGGCTTGTGTTATTGTCATTGATGTCAACACTAATGGTTGTCATTGATGTTAACACTAAGAAGTATGTTGTTAGTCCCTAACATTGGTTGTATTTGTTACATTTAGTTTGGGATAAGATTAATTGGATGGCATGCCTTATCAAAGAAGAGAAGAGTTGAAGAATTTCAGGATTGTATGCCTCATCAAAGAAGCATTATTGTTGATGTTCATATAATGAATTATTACTATCAGCAAAGTTGATTTCATAATGATATATTAAGATTAGGATTAGAAACATTAAGATGAGGATTAGAAGGATGAACAATGTTGGAGAGATGTTATTAAAGGTCTACAATATGTCTCATGCTCTCTCTTGATGTTCATGATAATACATGTGTTTTGAAAGAAGATTTTGGTCTTTGCAAGTTGCTAAAATGTTTTGGTTCAAGAAATTGCATTGAAGTTTGTCAGAGAATGCTTTGCATTCCTCCTTTATTCGATTCTAGTCTTGCGGTTTGGTATTTAATGTCGATTACTTTGTGTACATTACACTCCCTATCTTTTCAAGTCACACATTGTATCGAGGATACTCCTATGAATTGTAAAAGGTTGGCATTTTCCCTAGTTGTTTGGATTGGTCTAGGAAATTCTCGCATTTCTCTAGATGTATTTTCTCTTGCAACCTAGTAGGTGTGCCGAAACATCTATTCAATGTCTCATTCCAATTTCATATGTTGAAGTGGTCCACAAGTTGTTCTACAAATGCTACATCTAGTTATGTATTTTGTTGTTTTTCTTGGATAGAGTTTTTTGTACACCGTTTGGTATGTGGTGGTTGTTGATGGCATCATATGAAAGAAGAGTATGGAATTAATGCTTGATGCTCAGGAAAATCCCTATGTGATGCATGTTTCCTATTGGTTGCTTTGGTGCTATTGTGTCTTGAGTTGGCTTTCCTAGTTATTTGTGGCTATCGGCCAACAAGGTTTTCCTTTGCTTGGGTGTGCTTGGGAGTTTATGCCAACAATTGAAGATGTGTCATGGTAGATTTGGGTCACGATCTATCTCATTTAGGACTATATCACATAAATTCAATTGAAAGAGTATGGGTCAATTGGTTATGTGCTTTAATGTTTCAACCACGTTTCCTTGATGTAGACTTAGGTTGATGTGTTTTTGTATGTAAATCATTTTGGATCACATTGAAAGAAGTGTTAAGACTATTTTGGTGCTCTCTATCCTCGAGATAGGACCATATTATGCTTTGGTGGTCAACTAGTTGAATTCATTGTTTATTCTCTTCTTGGTGACCTAATTGAAGAATAAAGATGTTGTAGTGGATATAAAAGCAAGATGACTTTGGATGCAACTAGATGGGAAGAGATATGAGAGTGTGTTTGCAACTCATATTGAATATCTAGAGAGAGATAGTGTTGAAGATTGTGAGAGAAAGGTTAATTGTGCTATAGCCTCAATCAACAAATGGTTGTGTGTGTTGGAAATATTATAATTCTCTTTAAATCATTTTATATCCTACTACGAGATAGTGAATCTCATCAAGTCCCTATATGTTGCTCCTATATTTTTTGATACATCGGTGTTGCAAGTCCTATTTGTATCTTGTCCAAAGGAAGTTGGCCTTAGAGCAAGTCCTTTTAGCGGTGAATGCATTATATTATGGAGTTAACTCTCCTTTGTGGTTTTTCCCTCATTGGGTTTTCCACATAAATCTAGTGCCTCCTTGTGCATGTGTGTGTTCTTTGTTTCCATCTCTTTGTTGTTGATCTAATTACTACTATATCTTTCATTGGTTAAAGTTTGTTGAAGGTATTAGAGATTCTAATTGATATAATCTTCTCTATTATTGATTAGGATTAAAAAGTTACATCGTTATCTATTAAAGGAGTTGAGTTGTGCTAAAATTTTATAGTTCCAAAGGGTTAAGTTTTTGTGTATAGGTGATTCACCCCTTCCTCGGTCTCTAGAAGTTTTCAACGTATCTTGTTTCAAATTTGTAGGCTTCTCTTTTGTATAATTTTTCCACTCTATGCCTACTAAAAGCATCTCAACATTGAAACAAAATATTTTTATAATCCAAGACCTATTTCTATATTATATCCCCACTTTCAAGAAACTTCTTTGACAAGTATTTTTAATATATTTAGCTCCATGTGTACCTTAGTGATGTAAAATAAATTAATCTATATCTATTTTTGGATATATTTCCAAAACTTCCCTAGTAAACTATATATCCTTGAAAATATGCCCACCCAAAATTGGAGTGGTAGATAAAACAATCAAATCAAACTAGAAAATCACAAATGTTCTAGTCATGAGGTAAACTCTAGAAACCATGGTTTTAATAAAATCAAGAACATATCCAAAACCATGACTCAATTTCTATTATAAACACTGATCCTCCATAAAGATACATGACAAAAATTAAAAATCTTGAACGGATAAATTTTAATAGTTCCTTTTAGCTTTATAGACCATTTTGTTTTGCTATTCATGCATGTAGGTCTACTATTCTTGGCCATAAATCATTAAAATGACATATTATCCCTCGCTATCTAAAAACATCTCTTCCTTAGATACTACTTTCTAACTTAAGAGAGAACGATGTGGGTCACTAGAATAAGGGATTGGATTCAACTACCACATTTCAAAAATGAATTGTGTTTTCTCATTATTACTTTTCATGGCTTGCAACTTTTTTGCTACTATGTGTATATTAGACTAAAACAAAGAAAGCTTGATTCACCATGCATATCTATAGATACTCATAAGCCTTCATCATTGCATAGTTTTCTAGGAGTGACAAGTGCTTTAGGGTAAAAGTTCATAATTGTGTCACTAGAATAAGGGATTGGATTCAACTACCACATTTCAAAAATGAATTGTGTTTTCTCATTATTACTTTTCATGGCTTGCAACTTTTTTGCTACTATGTGTATATTAGACTAAAACAAAGAAAGCTTGATTCACCATGCATATCTATAGATACTCATAAGCCTTCATCATTGCATAGTTTTCTAGGAGTGACAAGTGCTTTAGGGTAAAAGTTCATAATTGTGTCACTAGAATAAGGGATTGGATTCAACTACCACATTTCAAAAATAAATTGTGTTTTTTCTCATTATTACTTTTCATGGCTTGCAACTTTTTTGCTACTATGTGTATATTAGACTAAAACAAAGAAAGCTCGATTCACCATGCATATCTATAGATAATCATAAGCCTTCATCATTGCATAGTTTTCTAGGAGTGACAAGTGCTTTAGGGTAAAAGTTCATAATTGTGTCACACTTTTATAAAGGAAATGACCAACACAAATACATTTTTTCAACTTGGAGAACCTAAAAGTGACATTTATGTTTTGAATTTTAAAATGATATAAACTAATGAAATGTAAGAATATTAATGTAGTTTATGTTTATAATTTTTTTAATTTGAAAAGAAAATAGTTGTATATATTTTTCATAAATTAAGAGAATTATTTTATTTACTTTTTTTTAGGTCAATGGGGACATCACAAAAAGTGGAGCATTTTTTTAAAATTAATTGATCTTTTTTTTCCACTTAGATAACTTGTAAATCTAACTTGCATAGAGGGAAAAATTAACTTAAATTGTCTTCTTCTTTTTTAAATTAAAAAGAAAAATATTATACCATTGGAGAGAATCCTCTCCTCTAATGCACCATATATTTTTAAAATTTTCTAAATATATTTATTTTTTAAAATTAATCGACCTCATGTGTGATTATAATAACCTACTTGTAAATAAAACTAATAAAAATGCCAAAAGAAAATAGTTTTAGATTGTAGACTCTAAGCTCTACAAAAGGGTATTTTTATATTTTAATGAAAGTACCCTTGGAGAAATATGGGGTTGAAGTTAATTTTTTATTGAATTCGCCCCAAGATAAGGGTTAGGGTGTCATATAGATAGTTTTTAGTTATTTTTTTGGACTAAAACTCTTTCACCTAAAAATATTTTAGTCAAATTATTGCATATAAATTCAACCTAGTTTAGATTTTAAAATTAAAATTAAATTATTTAATAGTATCAAGAAAAAGAATTTTACCTAAAACTCTTTGTGCCACATAGGTGCCAAGTAGTTTTAGGGAAAATAGTTTTGCTCAAAACTATCTATAGTGAAATAGCTTCACCTGAAACTATTTAGAATGGAATAATTTCATTTGAAACCACTTTTTTTTTTTTACTTGTGTGATATAGTTTGGAACATTTACCCAACAAAGAAATGCCAAAAATAGAAGGCATGACCTCAAAACTAGCTATCAAGTGTTAGAAAAGATTGCATAACTCCTCTACATCAATTTAAATTGACTTAGCAATAAAGATGGAGAATAATTAAATCATTACTCACTACCTCCAAGAGTAGAACAAGTATGATAGTTGGCAGATAAATTAGGAGTTTAAAATATAACCTTTATTCAATTATATTACCAAAGGAAACAATAATCGTTAACTAAATTAATACCATGTGTGGCTAAACTTTGAATAGCTAAGATAGCATTTTGTTTAACTCATGTTGCCACCAAGTACTAAGGTTTAAAAAAAATAGACATCTTGAAGATGAAATCACATAGTCCTCATGTAGCCAAAACAATACACTATCCTATAACAAATAACACACAGTCTAGTAGTAAAATAATACATAATCCACTTGTAGTAGTTCCTGAAGCAATTTGAGAAAAACCATCATATATGAGTCATAAATTTATTAAAAATATCATGTAGCATTATGAAAATGATCTTAAACTCATAGATATTTTGCAACACAACTATGAAAACAATGCCCATTTGAGACATTGAAACCTTCTTGTAGCAATTCTTGGGAAGCAAGATGACAAAAGCTAAGAAGTAGTAAAAATGCATGAAAACTAGAAACAAAACTAAAAATGAAACCTAAAATATTTTTTTATTGATGCAAATATTTCATGTGATCCCAAATTCTCCTACTCATTGTCCTAACCATTCAAGAGATCCTAGCCATTAGGAATGGGTTCCTAGCTTGTGATGTTATTCTCATTGTATTTTTCGGCTTCTTGGTCAATAGGAGTTGTGTGAACATGTGAAATAGAAAGGTCTCATTAGGGCAACTTCCCATTATCATGCCAACCAAATATGTCATGATCACACTAAGAGATAGAAGATTGGGCATGCAACAAAGGGGACCAACCTTGACAATGGTACTAAGGGGATCCATGAGACCCATGAGGGCCACATCTTGAGTGAATCTTGTAGCTATGGCCACAAAACACCCACATGGAGGGGAAGCATCCCTACTAGCAAGATAAGGTGGCACATGAGCAAGCAGTAGTTTTGTATAAGTGTTTGTAATTGGGAAACCTCTTGAACAACTTTATTGGCCTAGACCTAGATTTGTAACATTACATTAGAGTATATAATATCTTTAATGTATAGAGAAAAATAAGCATCCAATGTAGCTCCTACCAAATAAAGCTAAAATCCTATTTTCCATATGTTAAATAAAATTTCCACTCTAAAAACATGTCAAATTTGGGTGTATAGGCATCTTAATTCAATCGACTAGAAGAATCATATGCCAAGAGAAAATCTCTTGACAAAATGACTTAAAGAAATCATGTATCCAATTCCACAAAGATTGGACCGATGGAAAAAACCAAAAGAAATGATTGAGAGTTCATAAGTGTTCACAAAAAGGACAAAGAAGATTTAGAACACTCATTGTTTGCACATAATATATTTTAATTTTAGTGTAAACTAGTATAGATATCATAAATCATATATCCAAGAGACAACAATTCCAAGTTATTTTATTTACTTAAAAAATATTTTGTTTTGTTTTATTTTACTTTTGACTATTTTATTTTATTTTATTTTACTTTCCAACTATTTCTTTTACTGCATACATGCACACATAAATTTTATTGTATCTACATTATTTACCTATTTTTTTATATAATGCATTTACTTTACTTTTGTATATGACTTTTAGTTTTACTTCAAGAAAAATAACCATTCATTATTTTGTTAATTCTAATTTTAAAAAATCATTTATTTGCATCTATTTTTTTATATTTATATTTTGACATGTAAATGGTTGTCAAATTTAAGACAAAAGATAAGAGTTTTTGTTAATTCACTCACACCATTACACTCCACCCCTTGCTGTCATTACAGAATGCCTCTCAACATTAACAATTTTAATTAAAAGGAAAGAAAGAACTTAAAGCTAAACAAAAAGACAATTAAGAATAAAGACAAGAAACAATATTTTCTATTCCATAAATTTATATTTAAATTGTTTCCAATTAAATCAAAACTTTTAAATAAATAATATTCTCCACAAATAAAAGTAAAATTATATCCTCAAATCATTCCATTTGAATTATAATCTTATTTTAATTCAAATATTTTTTATTTATATTTCTCAACACCCGTTCTCTTTCCTAGTAACTTGTTAATAAAAACTATTATATAAACAACTACTCTTTGGCGAAGACAACCACCATGTTGACTATAGAGAATAAAAGTAACTGGTCAGAGCAGGTGTGAACTCAGTCTTGGCCCCAACTTATTTGAACCACTTTAATGTAACATCTGACACCAGAAGCTCACTATTCAAAAACCAAAAGGTGTGTCTTCTTCTCGATGATCTAATGTTTTTGTTCATAAAATAATATCGATCACAACCAGATCAAATCTTATGCATCAATGGTACATGCTAAAGATCAATTAAAAAGCTAAAACTAATCGAAAGTTAAAATTGTGAGTTTCACGATGCAAATTTGTCTTGGGATGAGAACAGTGTGATAAGAACAGTTTCGTGGACAAGTAAGCAAAATCATGTTTGTATTATCCAGTTCTTGAAGCACGATATGACTACTCGCAACACATTACAAGAATTGGCATCGGCTGAGAAGATTGATGTTTAGTGTTTTGTGCACATCCACAGCAATGCTTGATAATGCACCATGAAAATCCAAGTGACTTTCAGATGGAAATGAGCATGTTGCTTGAGTTTGATTGGGAAGTAAGCATGATGGCCTACATAAGGCTCAAAATGGTTCTCCTCAGAAAGTATTTCTCTGGGTAAGAGAAAACATGTGAATAGGTTTGCTAATCTTTTTCATTTCTGATTTTGGACTCATTAATCTGGCAGAAACTTCATATCGAGAACTGGATGAGTTGCAGCAGAATTCCTACCTAGTGGATTTCAAACGAAGTGTCTTCTTTATATTTAAAGTATGTAGTGTCTCCAGTGAGCTTGAATCAATTCAGCTTCTGTCTGTTATTTAAGGCTAGATCATTTAATATGATATTGCATAGATCAGGGAGCTTAAGGATTAAAAAAAGTTGCAATTGTAAGATAATGGTGTTTTATGTTATGATGATAATACCTAGATGCCTATGTTCTGATATGATTAGTTGACAGTTTTGAAATTGCTTTTAGGGCATTAGCAATATTCTAACATGGCACAGCTTCTGTCCTATCACTTCTACTAAAGAGGGATAGTCAGCAATGGGTGTTACAAGAGTTTACATTCTTGATGGTGCAAACACGATCACCCATCCAAGCCCACTTAGTCCTAGCCATTCCCCATGGATATCATCAGATCTTAGCAGCTCTTTAACAATGTTTGAACATGAGTGGGTCATTTCCTCAGATTTGGGGCAGCCACCACCTCCAATCATGGCCTTCATCGGCCATATCTTTCTTTGGAAATGGATCTTCCTTTCACATGATTCTTTTTAATATTTTTAATACACAACATTTTTGCCTTGAGATTTTTGGAGTTCACCTATTTTAGGTTCATTCCCTTAATAGCTAAACTCTTTCTTTTCTTCTTGTGTTTTTAGCTTGTAGCTTGCTTTTAAAGCTTTCCTTTCACTCCCTCGTGGTATTTATACATGCTTTACTTTAGAGTCCCGTGGCCTTTTTTGTAGCTGCTTTTTGCTCCCTCATGTTATGAATACACGCCATACTTTTGAGTCCTATGACCTGTTTTGGTCATCTGTACTTATTTCTTTTACCGTAGTTAAGTATAAGCAATTAAAGAAAAATCAATGAAGGACTATGCCAGTGTACCCAAATTGCAGAAGCATGAACTTCAATATAGTTTGCTCCAAACCAAAGGTATAAATATTAAAGGCGATATAGCATTTTTCAGAACTACAAAACAACTATATACAACCACACCATGGCCCAAAAGGAAAAGGCAGCAATTTAAATTGACTTGACGATAAAGAACTGCCTTAGCAGATTATTATTATTTTCAGAAATCGCCAATTACTGCTCTTCAAAAGCACACTACCAAAAGCTTGAAGAGGCTTTCTTATAATGGACGACAATATGTTCTTATCATGGATTCTGATTTAATGCCATGGACAAATTGTTATAATTGTCAATTGACCTTGTAACAGCATTACTTCAATTCTATAGTAATTTATAAGAAATTCCATTCAGTAGTATATACCACGCAAGAACAACACCACAGTGTGTGTGCATTGATCCTTTCATGTCAAACTATAGAGCTTATTGGCTGAGATGTCAAAATTGTACCCCAACAACTCGTCACAGTAGTTGCAGGTATTGCTTGATAATTTTCATCATCTCACTTCCTTGAAAACGACCTAAGCACCCCTTAGCTGCAGCTATCTCATCAAATTTAACAACAGAATCACCGGCAATAGGTTTACACCCATGCAAATTAGTATTATCATCTTCACAGTTCAAAAAAGTTTGCTTTTCACCCTCATTATGGTCACCAACAGAAGGAAGATTGAATGAATCAAGTGGGATCTCCATGATAACTGACTCGCCACCTCTTGCATTGACAAAGTCCTTCAGATGACATATGGTAAAAGGTACCGGTTCGTAACTGTGATCGCCATATTCAACAGGAGTTGAATGATCTCCTGTGATACACAGAGAATAGCAGGCATCCCCACTGCATTCTGCCTGCCAAAGTAGCCGGACTAACTGACCAACTGCTTTATCTACAGCTTCAAAAGCTTTTACTTTCAACATAGTTGCCTTGTCATGCCCAGCATCATCAATAGCCTACATGGTCCAAGCAACAGTACTACACAATGAATAATCTAACTTAATATAATGAACTGCATGGAGATGGAAAAATGAAAGGAAATGGAGTGGAGAGTACCTTTATGTGCAGGAATCCAAAGTCATAACCTTCACTACGACCAGGCTTACAATCCTCCTCTCCAGGCACGAAAATGCGAGGTGGAGGCTCCAATGGAGCAGAAAGCGCCTTGGCTATAGCTTTTACCTTTGATGTCAGAAGTGTACGATAATCTCCAGTGGCTCCAGGTGCCTCAAGAATGTCAATGCCCAGAGATAACCCAAGTCCAGCAATGATTTTGGTAGGAGCTACCATGCATGGCCAAAGATTATGCTTTTGTTCAAAAGCTGGTACCTAAAATAGAAAATTCAGAAATAAGCATTAAGTGGCAGCAAGATAATTTATAAGTTATGCATAATTTCACAGACAAATTTTTTACTGAAGAATCTAGACTAACCTCAATACGAATACCACAACCACGCAAAAGCACTACATTAGCTATGTTCTTCCCCTGTAAAGATCGTTCCTTATTCAGTGGATGTGAAGTCAGAATCCTCGACATCTCCTTTGACAGTTCATTTACAACTGCTGCTGTATGCTTTGCTTCCTCCGTGTCATCTAATGGGGCTGCCTCCAGCAATAGTCGATTATCCTTTAGGGGATCTGTGCCAGAAATGTTCCCACTTAATTTTAGCCCTTTTACAACCACACCACACCTGTGTTCTGTTGCATATCTGAAAAACAAAGAAACTGATTTGTTAGAAATCCTAATATACCAGACAAAAGAAAGTAACCCCACAGTCCTCTCTAAATTTGAAATGTGTATCATGCTTCTAATGCAAATGTTCCCAATAAATTTCAACGAAAATGATGTCTCTGCACACCTCACTCTAACTTCATATTCTGGAAAGGAAGGTAGCTTCATTCCATCCAATGCTGCACAAAATATTGGACCCTCTTTTTCAAAATGTCTATCTGCCCTTCTACTTGTTACAATCCTTGTTTTCTCATCCCAGGTTGCAAAATTACTCTGTTACAGGTAGTAAACAGTTCAGATAGCAAGAACAACATGGTATCCAAAAAAATAATTAACACAGTAAACATCATTTATAATAATTTTAATTTCAACATAGACAGTGATTGGCGAAGCCTGAAAAGCAAAAACAGGGAAGCAAGAAAATGTCACATCCCAAAAAACTCAACTTTTAAGACACCTGTAGTCCCATTGTAATTTGATGTAGGGTGGAAACTGGAAACTTGATAAATGTGTTGTTTGTTTTGGATTGAATGTGCTTGCATAGACATTTAAATGTTATGATTAATATTTTTAATAATGATTTTGGTTAATATTGCAATAAGTATGCTTATGACTAACTAACCACTAATTTATATTTGGTATATTGTGTGCAAAGAACATTGGTTTACCTTGCAGGTGCCATAGTGATGAAGATTTTGTGGCTCTCTTGAAGAGACAGGTTTTAATTTTGAACTGATCTTGCATCTATCTAAATGTATGTCATCTCCAAATTTGAGGTTTGTCCGAAATATAAGTACCTATAAATACTTGTGGCTTTTAGCAATGATCATGTCTAGTTTGTTAAGGCTAGGAGGTTCTGTCGGTATGTATGCCCAGCACCTTAGAAGGATATTTGACCATTTAATTCATAGTATGCTTATAATTAAATAATTTTGCTATAATAGTACAATTTAATATAATGTTTTAAACTTGTAATTAACCAATTAATGAATAGTTAAAGTTCATATATATATATATAAGACTAAGTTCACACATATCACTATCCCTTAATCATTTTAATTAAAGGAAATCTCGTATTCACAATAGCAAGGTTTTAAGCATCCAGAGAAGTGGTATAGCTTAATTTATTATAATAGAACTTAATATAATGTTTTAAACTTTTGGGTAACCAATTAATAACTAATTAGAAAGTTCATATTTATTAATTATATATACAAGTCTAAGTTCACACATATCACCATCCCTTAACGGAGTTAATCATTTTAATTAAAAGAAATGTTTTATTCACAAAAGTAAGGTCTTCAGCAACCAGAGAAGTCAAATAATCTAGGTAAACAATTAATATATATAGTAAAAACTTAATACCCATTATCACACAACAATGGATTTATATGGGCATGGGCAGCAACATTTACAAATTAATATAAAAAGTTAAGACTATCGTGCAGTAAAATACTGTTGCAGCAATATTTATAAGGTATGGCACTACGTGCAAATTGAAAACAAATTGATACAAGTTTCGAAGGAGGACAGAACAGTGCTTGAATTTGACGTTGTATGCAAGGGAGTAAAATAAATTAAGAGATAAATAAATCTTTAAAAGGAGTTACTCACTGGGATAAAGGTAGCAGATGGAGAGGATATTTTGGAACCACTGAAGAAAGGGAGGATGTTGACAGAAGCCAGTACAAAGAGGGAGCAGCTGGAGAAAATAGATTGAAAGAGAAGAAGAAGAGTGCAAAGCAAAGGAGGAGATCACTGTCCGTGGCTACTGAGAAACCAAGCTATTCTGCCTAGTAAGTAATCAGCATGAATTTATGTGAGTATAAGAGATTGTTAGCAGTAAGGATTCATTATATGTTTACAAATCCATTTAACACAATACTCTGAGTAACTCTGCAAAAGGTAGTTACATGCTTGTGCTAATGCAGAGGAAGTTAGCTTCTTTCAAAGAGAGAATATGTGATGATTTTTCCAACATGATATAAAATCTGAAGTTGAGTATTGAACCTGAGGTTGCCCATTATTAGCATGGTCATATTTTCTTTACCATGAGCCTTACAGGAGTAGATTACCTATTAGAGATCAAACGGATATAAATGTAACATTATACTGAAACATAGAACTCTTATCTTGCAATATGTATTGACTCAATAATACTGATTAAGAATTAGCTGAGTTCGCCCAGCATAGAGGGCCTTTCCAGACAGGTCAATGCCTGGAACATGCTGCAGCACTCTATTTACTAGACTAATGGTTGCATTTAGTGTTTGTTTTAATTGAGAATATATATTATAAGGTGGAGGGAGCAATTTCTGAGAGTGGTTGCCTGTGCCCCCTCGGATGAATACTCTGCCCCTCCCACAGCAGTGCCGAGTACTAGAATAAAGCCCACATGGTCCCTTCATCAAGCTCTGAATACTTTGATATTTTGGAGTTTATATAGTTTTACTTTGCTCCCAAACACTTGTTATCCGCTGTTTAAACATCATATTGTGGAGGGAGCAGAGAGATTGCCTGTGCCCACTCAAATGAATACTCTGCAGCTCCCACAGCAGCACTGAGTACGACGATAAAGCCCACATGGTCCCTTCATCAAGCTCTGATTACTTTGATATTTCAGAGTTTATATAGTTTTACTTTGCTCCCAAACACTTGTTATCCACTGTTAAAACATCATATTGTGGAGGGAGCAGAGAGATTGCCTGTGCCCCCTCAAATGAATACTCTGCACCTCCAAAAGCAGCACTGAGTACTACGATAAAGCCCACATGATCCCTTCATCAAGCTCTGATTACTTAGATATTTCAGAGTTTATATAGTTGTACTTTGCTCCCAAACACTTGTTATACACTGTTAAAACATCATATTGTGTGTGTGAAGTTTTATAGGCATGTGATTTAGATTCAGATACAGTTGTGTTAGATTTCATATGCGTATAATTTGACTTTAGACATAATTTTAGTAAATGTTTAATTCAAGCTTCCATGTTTATATATATATACATATATATAATTTTAGTAAATGTTTAATTCAAGCTTCCATGTTTATATATATATACATATATATAATTTTAGTAAATGTTTAATTCAAGCTTCCATGTTTATATATATATATATATATATATGACTATGTTTAGACCTTGATTAGTTATTAAATTAGATTCTTTTAAAAGTTATATTTACCCTTTTAATTAGGGTTTTTAAAGATATAATTAGATGTTGATAATTAGAATTCCTCATTTTTTCAATGCCCAAAACTAACATGTTAAATGTATATTGCAAATGTTTCAAATAGGTTTGTAAAGTTATTAAGGATATATATATATATCAGGGAAACCCGAGGACGCGTCCCCCCCTCAAAATGGCCATCCCTGTCCCCAGGACGTCCCAGGTACAGGGGGACAGCTGGGGGACAATCCCCTGGCGTCCCCCCTTTTTTTTTCAAAAGCTGGGAAACGTCCCTGAAACAGGGAAACGGTCAACGGGGAAAGGGGGACAGTCAGCAGTCTCGAGGACGCCTGAGCCGACCCCCGATCGTCCCAGGGACGCGTCAAAGCATGTTTTAAAATTTAAAAATAGTATATAATAGTTTTCAGTTTTTTGGCTTTTGAGATGTTGGTTTAAATTATTTTCATATATCTTTCACATAATTTGGAACACTCACAAGATAAATATTTGCTGCTCTATTACAGATATATGAAAATAACAAAAATTTATTCCAGAAGTGTGTAAACTTTAATTTAGTTGCTTGCTGTTCACTAACAGGTTTTAGAGACAAAGACTTAGGATTTTGACCTTTTTAAACAGTTCTTCAAAATTGGAAATAGGCTGAATATTAAGGTAATTTGATGCCCAAAACTCCTTGAGTGCAGCAATTGTCCCAACATTTAACTACTCAAATCCATATCAGACAATACACCAGCATTGAATTTACTTCTAGTAGTCCACACTCCCACCAAACTACAATAATTCTGCCTTCAAATGCCTCAGCTATTCATTATTGTTCTATGCCAAGTAATCAATGACCTAGGTGAAACAATCTTCACTGTAATCACAAATGTTCGCCCAATTTGTGAGCTGGAAATAACCTTATGTAATTTTATATAAGTTTATAAATTATAACTTGGAGGTTGTATCATGATTCATGTATGTTAATTCTGAATTTTCAATGCATATTGAGTATTGACAAAGAATGTTGAACACAAATGTTATATGTTAAGGTTCTACAATGTATATGTGCATGCTTTATCCATGTTTTCATATGAATATTTAAATTTTCCCTATATGTTATATAGCCGTGCCCCTGCCGAAATTGGAAACTTGGGGTAACACTAATATACTAAGTTACTGATTCGTCCCTATAAGAGCCCAGATACAATACAATACGATATGGATTTGTGATTCGGATACGGTACGCTCAAAATTCAACCAGGATTCAAAAAAATGACTGCAGATTCGAGCTGGATTCTTTGGTTGACTGTGGATTCGACCAGGATATGGCGTGACGAATCCAAGGCGAATCTGCAACGTATTTTGACATCAAAATGCCCAGTCCGCATAATAAAGTGGTTTTAAAGCATTTTTTAATCATTTTCTTGACCAAATGTTGACTTCTCAATAATTTAATATTTATTGCAACCCTAATTTCGGCCTCCAAACACACTAAATAGGTAAAAACAATCTCATTTAACAATTTGTGAATGAAAAACAAGTTTTTTTGCCTCCATTGCTAAACTTTCTCTCTTGCTTGCACAAGCTTGAATAGACTTGAAGGCTGATCGTTGGTTGTTCAAAGTTGATTGTTGTGCTATTCCTAAGCACTTGCAAGTCTCTGTTCATTGCCAAGAAGATCATAGACCAAGATTTGTTCAAAAGAGGTAGGTTTCTTTGAAGATTTTTTATTTTTTTTCTTACATTTTTTTTAACAAATGAACTATTTGGTTTTGTTTTTATTGTTTTGTTGATTGTTCTCATTCGTTTAAGTTTTTTAGTTTCAAATTTCAATACCAAAATTATTTCAATATGTTGTGCCTTAGGTATTACAATGGCATCCGCTTCTAACACCACAACCCAATCTCATTTCAAAA